>WNWK01005697.1:0-116140 GCA_009830355.1 Cherax destructor | reverse complement strand
GCTGCCGGGCTCACTCTCAGGCTAAGAATCTTCCTGTCGACACCAGCTTCCGACCTCACTCTCAGGCTAAGAATCTTCCTGTCGACACCAGCTGCCGGCCTCACTCTCAGGCTAAGAATCTTCCTGTCGACACCAGCTGCCGGCCTCACTCTCAGGCTAAGAATCTTCCTGTCGACACCAGCTGCCGGCCTCACTCTCAGGCTAAGAATCTTCCTGTCGACACCAGCTGCCGGCCTCACTCTCAGGCTAAGAATCTTCCTGTCGACACCAGCTGCCGGCCTCACTCTCAGGCTAAGAATCTTCCTGTCGACACCAGCTGCCGGCCTCACTCTCAGGCTAAGAATCTTCCTGTCGACACCAGCTGCCGGCCTCACTCTCAGGCTAAGAATCTTCCTGTCGACACCAGCTGCCGGCCTCACTCTCAGGCTAAGAATCTTCCTGTCGACACCAGCTGCCGACCTCACTCTCAGGCTAAGAATTTTCCTGTCGACACCAGCTGCCGACCTCACTCTCAGGCTAAGAATCTTCCTGTCGACACCAGCTGCCGGCCTCACTCTCAGGCTAAGAATCTTCCTGTCGACACCAGCTGCCGACCTCACTCTCAGGCTAAGAATCTTCCTGTCGACACCAGCTGCCGGCCTCACTCTCAGGCTGGTTAATGAAGGTTTTAAAACATATATATACCTCTATGCCAGCTGGTGGCCAGATGGATGGTCATGGTAACATAAAACTTTTGACATATTACTGAGGTATCAGTCATTCATCTTGATAGTAAGATTTACCAAGATATCTCGACTAACTTGTTCAATCTTTACATTTACATCAATACTTATTTTTTTCCGTAATTTTCAGTTTCTCACATTACTTGTTCACGAAACATTAACACATTTGTTGCTAAATCTCATCATTTATTATCCTCACTTCAACTGCTTCAAAATCTTTATTTTTAACACATCGGTCGTTTCCCTGCATGTTAAGATGATACAAAGAAGGAAACACGTTCACCATCACTCATTCAATAACTATCTTGCCAAAAGTGCATAGATATTTTGATTAAAGTGAACCTTTGAATCTCAAAATTGAGCAGCAGGTGAAGGTGTAAGGTGAACAACAGGTGTAGAAACTATATATATTTCGGTGACTGCGAGATCTGAGGAAGGTATCCCTGTATTCCACAACCCCAGCTTCCTCTACCTCAGTCCATCAAAAAACAAATTTTCAGTTTGGTCAAAATAATGAAATGCAGCAAAATATAAATATATATACGTACGTGAATGTTTATGGTTATAAATATTGGCACACATGTTCACTTTCTAAAGTATATAATATATGTATTTTTGTTCGTTTATATGCATTTATATATTTAGTTACGTAAATTGCAGATGAATATTTAAGCATATGTATGTGTGTATAAGTACATTTCTTTATCGTCGGCCAAATGTCCTTCGGTGAAATGTCCGTCGGCTAAATCTCCAAGAGCATATATATATATATATATATATATACGCCTTTTCCAAATCCATAAATGCCACAAAAACATCTTTACCCTTATCCAAATACTGTTCACCTATATGTTTCACTGTAAACACTTGGTCTACACACCCCTACCTTTCCTAAAGCCCCTTGTTCATCTGCTATCCTACTTTCTGTCTTACTCCTAATTCTTTCAATAATAACTCTACCATACACTTTACCAGGGGGCAATGTGGCAGATGTTGCAGGTGTATGGAATAGGAGGAAGGTTACTGAAAGCAGTGAAGAGTTTTATGAGGATAGTGAGGCTCAGGTTAGAGTGTGTAGGAGGGAAGGGACTATTTCCAGTAAAAGTGGGCCTTAGACAAGGATGTGTGATGTCACCGTGGTTGTTCAATATATTTATAGATGGGGTTGTAAGAGAAGTGAATGCGAGGGTCTTGGCAAGAGGTGTGGGACTAAAAGATAAAGAAGCAAATACAAAGTGGGAGTTGTCACAGTTGCTTTTGCTGATGATACTGTCTTTTGGGAGATTCTGAAGAGAAGTTGCAGAGGTTGGTGGATGAATTTGGTAGGTGTGTAAAGAAGAAAATTGAAAGTGAATATAGGAAAGAGTAAGGTGATGAGGATAACAAAAGAATAGGTGACGAAAGATTGGATATCAGATTGGAGGAGAGAGTATGGAGGAGGTAAATGTATTCAGATATTTGGGAGTGGACATGTCAGCAGATGGGTCTATGAAGGATGAGGTGAATCATAGAATTGATGAGGGAAAAGGGTGAGTGGAGCACTTCGAGTCTGTGGAGACAAAGAACTTTGTCCATGGAAGTAAAGAGGGAATGTATGAGAGTATAGTTATACCAACGCTCTTATATGGGTGTGAAGCATGGGTGATGAATGTTGCAACGAGGAGAAGGCTGGAGGCAGTGGAGATGTCGTGTCTGAGGTCAATGTGTGGTGTGAATATTATGCAGAGAATTCGAGTTTGGAAATTAGGAGGAGGTGCGGGATTACCAAAACGATTGTCAGAGAGCTGAGGAGGGGTTGTTGAGTGGTTTGGACATGTAGAAGAATGGAACGAGACAGAGTGACTTCGAGATGTATAAATCTGTAGTGGAGGAAGGCGGGTAGGGGTCGGCCTAGGAAAGGTTGGAGGGAGGGGGTAAAGGAAGTTTTGTGTGCGAGGGCTTGGACTTCCAGCAAGCATGTGTGAGCGTATTTGATAGGAGTGAATGGAGGCACATGGTTTTTAATAATTGACGCTGTTGGAGTGTGAGCAAGTAACATTTATGAAGGATTCAGGAAACCGGCAGGCCGGACTTGAGTTCTGGAGATGGGAAGTACAGTGCCGGCACTCTGAAGGAGGGTGTTAATGTTGCAGTTTTATTACTGTAGTGTAAAGCACCCCTCTGGCAAGACAGTGATGGAGTGAATGATGATGAAAGTTTTTCTTTCAGGCCACCCTGCCTTGGTGGGAAACGGCCGATGTGTTAAAAAAAAAAATATATATATATATATATATATATATATATATATATATATATATATATATATATATATATATGTATACATATGTATACATATGTATACATATACATATATGCTCCCTGGTGTATTGGAGATAGGTATCAGCCAAGGTAGATGCACCTGTGTAGTCCCACACCACCTATTTGTCATCTGTCCAGGCTTGAAGGGTGATACCATCTGGACGCTTTTGGCTGACATCAGATCTGCATAGTTGGGGTGGCTCTCTTATTGCTGGGCATCCAGGTGTTGTGAGGCTCCTCTTGATAATGTTATTAACCTCTTTACACACACACACACACACATTATATATATATATATATACATGAATTACAAAAAAAATCTTAATTTGCATAAATATTTGCGACTATGGATGACGTGTCAAGAGCAGTAATTGTGTTTGGATTCATTTTTGGTAATGTTTGTCGAGTAATCAACAATACACAATTATAAATATACATTAAACATGACTCACGAAATCGTTATGACACGATTGCAAAGAAACCATACCACGGTGGGGTTCGAACTCGCGGTCAGAGAGTCTCAAACTCCAGACCGTCGCGTAAGCAGTGGCTTACGCGACGGTCTGGAGTTTTGAGACTCTCTGACCGCGGTTCGAATCCCACCGTGGTATGTTTATTTTTTTTTTTTAGACATAAAAGTTTCACACTGAATTTTAAGATTCCTGAATGATTCCACTTTTTTGTCCTTTCCGTTTTTTGTATTGATAATATAGAATTTATTTAACGCATTGATCAAAGATGAGTGTTACAAACTGAGATAGTTTGGGATGTCAGCACCGTTGTCATAGCCAGGGCAGAGGTCAGCAGCATAGAAACAAAAAAAAAAACTGCAGATTTTTAGCAGTTTTGGAAGAGATCAGTGGCTGTAGCAGTGAATTAATATAATATTTCCGTTCTTATTGGAGATTGAGACTCTCACATGCTAATTTAACAACATCCTTATTTAGCTGTGATAAACTGATATTTTGAAACGTTGCAAGACGGTATAACAAAGTAAATAAATAATATTCCTTGTGAGGGCCTAGTTCTTGCTGTTATATAAGAAGTTAGGTTATGTGTCTAGCACTCACTTATTGATTTTAACACACGAAGACAGTAAAACAAAACAGGATTGAAGAAAGTCAGATGTACACTGAAGAAGGTAGACAGATATACAGGCAAAGGGAGACTGACAAAGTTAATAGACAGGCAGACTATTATTATTACATTCACATAGAGCCACAAATCCCCAAGACCGTCACAATACGTGCAATAGCAGACTCATCTACGAACGGATATATAAACACACAAATGCAAACAATGGCATACGGACAGAGGCATACAGACAAGGACAGAGAAACAGGGGGTAGACAAATAAACATACAAACACATCTGCATTAAAGACAACTTCGCTCATTTGAAATTTGCAGACACCTTTTCGGCTTGGAACCTTAACCTAATTACGTAGTTTTTTCAAAGAATGAAAAAGCCTTTGCGCTAATTAGTCAGGAAGGAGCAGAAATATTCAGGTTTTAATAGTTTCCTTTTTTAACCATAATTAACAAAAATATTGCTCAACAAGTGTTGAAACTAAGAAACTTTGTGGGATGGAATATGTGGGGGAAAGAAGACAGATTTTAAATGGTAAAAACTCTAGCTTCCTCTTGACTCCCAGCTCGGTGGTGAACTCTGGCTTCCTCTCCACTCCCAACTTGGTGGTGAACTCTCTTCCTCTCCACTCCCAACTCGGTGGTGCACTCTGGCTTCCTCTCCACTCCCAACTCGGTGGTGCACTCTGGCTTCCTCTCCACTCCCAACTTGGTGGTGAACTCTGGCTTCCTCTATACTCCCAACTTGGTGGTGAACTCTGGCTTCCTCTCCACTCCCAACTCGGTGGTGAACTCTGGCTTCCTCCACTCCCAACTTGGTGGTGAACTCTGGCTTCCTCTCCACTCCCAACTCGGTGGTGAACTCTGGCTTCCTCCACTCCCAACTTGGTGGTGAACTCTGGCTTCCTCTCCACTCCCAACTCGATGAACTCTGGCTTCCTCTCCACTCCCAACTTGGTGGTGAACTCTGGCTTCTCTCCACTCCCAACTCGGTGGTGCACTCTGGCTTCCTCTCCACTACCAACTTGGTGGTGAACTCTGGCTTCCTCTCCACTCCCAACTCGGTGGTGAACTCTGGCTTCCTCTCCACTCCCAACTTTGTGGTGAACTCTGGCTTCCTCTTCACTCCCAACTTGGTGGTGAACTCTGGCTTCCTCTCCACTCCCAACTTGGTGGTGAACTCTGGCTTCCTCTCCACTCCCAACTTTGTGGTGAACTCTGGCTTCCTCTTCACTCCCAACTTGGTGGTGAACTCTGGCTTCCTCTCCACTCCCAACTTGGTGGTGAACTCTGGCTTCCTCTTCACTCCCAACTTGGTGGTGAACTCTGGCTTCCTCTTCACTCCCAGCTCGGTGGTGAACTCTGGCTTCCTCTACACTCCCAGCTCGGTGGTGAACTCTGGCTTCCTCTACACTCCCAACTCGGTGGTGAACTCTGGCTTCCTCTTCACTCCCAACTCGGTGGTGAACTCTGGCTTTCTCTCCACTCCCAACTCGGTGAACTCTGGCTTCCTCTCCACTCCCAACTTGGTGGTGAACTCTGGCTTCCTCTTCACTCCCAACTCGGTGAACTCTGGCTTTCTCTCCACTCCCAACTTGGTGGTGAACTCTGGCTTCCTCTTCACTCCCAACTCGGTGAACTCTGACTTCCTCTACACTAAGTCAAATCTTCTCTAAGGCTGCCCGAATTACTAGAGGGATAAGAAGAAGTGTACTCACCTGGGACACCTATATTGAAGAAGCCTCGGCATGTGACTTTTGATTACTTCACTGATCAAGGTCCCAGGACAAGATCTCTTCAATCAAGGTGTCCTAAATGAACACATTTGTTTCTTTTTCCTTTGACAGAAATCGTACACCAACTGCAATCATTTCTGGAGTGGAAACAGTCAATGGCCTCCACTCCAAAACAACAGATATTAGTGCCAGGAAAAAAAGACCCCCTTCCCTCATACCACCAATACCATTAATCCGACGACATTCATCTTTGCTAATATACAGGGTCTAAAGCCAACGACGAACAACAATATACCTTACATCCGTGGACTGCTTACAGAGTCAAATGCAATGTTTGCGGGTTTCACAGAGACCCACATAAAGGATCACTTGGACAATGAAATATGGATCCCGGGCTACAACATATACAGATGTGACAGAGTGAACAGGCAAAAGGGGGGGATGAGGGTTAGCCTGTATATCACAGAGTCACTTATATGCTCAGAACTACTAAATGCCTCAAATGATGTAGTTGAAGTTTTAGCAGTAAAGATCGAGAATCAAAACCTGGTCATCGTGGTTGTATACAAGCCTCCGGATGCAACGTCCCAACAATTCCAGGAACAGCTTCTGAAAATTGACCACTGTCTGGAAAACCTTCCAGCTCCTGCCCCCAACATCTTGCTCCTGGGAGACTTAAACCTAAGGCACATAAAATGGAGGAATATTGCAAATAATGTGGTAGCAGAGATAACACCAGGAGGCAGCTCAGATGAAAACTCGCACATACACGAGCTTTTAAATTTCTGCACCAAATTCACCTTAAACCAGCAAAAAAGAGAGCCTACAAGATTGGAGAATACACTGGACCTCATCTTCACTAACAATGATGACGTGATAAGAAATGTCATCATATCAAAAACAATATACTCAGATCACAATATAATAGAGGTCCAGACATGCATGAGGTGGGCCCCAGACCGACAAAATGTGATCAGTCGCGATGGAGCCTTCACCAAATTCAACTTCAATAACAAAAACATAAGATGGGACCAAGTAAACCAAGTCCTAAATTATATAAACTGGGAAGATAGCCTAAGCATCTCAGATCCTAACCTGTGTCTAGATCAAATCAACTCTGTGGCACTTGAGGTTTGCTCAAGACAAATTTCCTTAAGGGAAATGAGGAGATGTAAACTAGAAAGAGAAAGGCGCTCCCTATACAGGCGAAGGCAAAGAATAACAGAGCGGCTACAAGAGGCCAATATATCTGAAATACGTAGGGAGACACTGGTCAGAGAAATAGCAAACATCGAACTAAAACTAAAGGAATCTTACAGGAATCAAGAAATATTGGAAGAACTAAAAGCCATAAATGAAGTTAAAAAAAAAAAAAAAAGTATTTCTTTTCTTATGCCAAATCAAAGTCGAGAACAACATCCAGTATTGGGCCCCTACTTAATCGGGATGGGTCTTACACAGACGACAGCAAGGTAATGAGTGAGCTATTAAAGTCCCAGTATGACTCAGTTTTTAGCGAGCCGCTAACCAGACTGAAAGTCGAGGACCTAAATTATTTTTTTATGAGAGTGCCACAGAACTTGATAGACGCAAACATATTTGACATTATCCTGACGCCAAATGACTTCGAAAAGGCGATAAATGACAGGCCCATCACTCCGCCACAGGCCCAGACTCATGGAACTCCGTGTTCATCAAGAACGTGCTTTTAACATCCTATGGAGAGGGAGCATGGACACTGGGGTCGTCCAGCAGTTACTAAAAACAACAGACATAGCCCCACTACACATAGGGGGCAGTAAAGCACTGGCAAAGAGCTACAGACCAATAGCCTTAACATCCCATACCATAAAAATCTTTAAAAGGGTTCTAAGAAGCAAAATCGCCACTCATCTAGATACCCATCATTTACAAAACACAGGGCAGCATGGGTTTAGAGCAGGTCGCTCCTGTCTGTCCCAACTACTCGACCACTACGACAAGGTCCTGCATGCTCTAGATGTTATATGCACAGACTTTGCAAAAGCCTTCGACAAGTGTGACCATGGTGTAATAGCACATAAAATGCGTGATAAAGGAATAACAGGAAATGTTGGCAGATGGATCTATAATTTCCTAACAAATAGAACACAAAGATTAGTAGTCAACAGAGTAAAGTCTGAGATGGCTACGGTGAAAAGCTCTGTTGCAAAAGGCACAATACTAGCTTCCATCTTGTTCCTCATCCTCATATCGGACATAGACAGGGATATAAGTCACAGTACCGTGTCTTCCTTTGCAGATGACACCCGAATCTGCATGAGTGTCATCCATTGAAGACACTACAAGACTCCAAGCAGACATCAACCAAATCTTTAAATGGGCTGCAGAAAACAATATGAAGTTCAATGATGAGAAATTTCAATTGCTCCGATATGGAAAACGTGAGGAAATTAAAATTTCATCGGAGTATAAAACAAATTCCAACCACACAATAAGAGTGAAAAACTAA
This sequence comes from Cherax destructor, assembly GCA_009830355.1. Classification (NCBI taxonomy): domain Eukaryota; kingdom Metazoa; phylum Arthropoda; class Malacostraca; order Decapoda; family Parastacidae; genus Cherax; species Cherax destructor. Next base: position 107,805 of record WNWK01005697.1, on the reverse strand, counting down.
TGTCAAAGACCTGGGAGTGATCATGTCAGAGGATCTCACCTTCAAGGACCATAACACTGTAGCAATCGCATCTGCTAGAAAAATGACAGGATGGAGAATGAGAACCTTCAAAAAAGGGATGCAAAGCCCATGATGACACTTTTCAGGTCTCTTGTTCTATGTAGGCTTGAATATTGCTGGATAACTATCTGCACTTTTCAAGGCAGGTGAAATTGCTGACCTAGAAAATGTGCAGAGAACCTTCACTGCGATAAACCACCTCAATTACTGGGAACACTTGAAGTTCCTAAACCTGTACTCCCTAGAATGCAGGCGGGAGAGATACATTATTATATACACTTGGAAAATCCTAGAGGGATCAGTGTCAAACTTGTACATGAGAGTCACTCCCTACGAAAGCAAAAGACTCGGCAGACGATGCAACATCCCCCTAATGAAAAGCAGGGGTGCCACTAGCACGTTGAGAGACAACGCAATAAGTGTCAGGGCCAAGACTGTTCAACTGCCTCCCAGCGTACATAAGGGGGATTACCAATATACCTGCTGTCTTCAAGCAGGCACTAAACAGGCACCTAAAGTCGGTACCTGACCAGCCGGGCTGTGGTTCGTAGGTCGGACTGCGTGCGGCCAGCAGTAACAGCCTGGTTGATCAGGTTCTGATCTACCATGAGGCCTGGTCACAGACCGGGCCGCGGGGGCGTTGACCCCCGGAACTCTATCCAGGTAAACTCCAGGTAACCCTAATAGGTGTGCAGAAACTGAGTAGGTTAATATACTTAATGCATATAACATTATACTCTTATGTGTCCAGAATTACTAAATACACACCATACCCCGACCGTACCTCCATGGCTGCAGGACGCCAGACGTTATGACACATTATACACAAACATATTACCCTGGGTTTGGGAAAATAATCTCAGGACATACGGAAGTCGATATACTTCTAGTGTAAACTATTCCGTAGAAACACCATAAAAATTGCCAAATGGCAAATACAATAGTGCATGCAGTCATTGATGTGCTACATAAAAAGTACATAAGAAAACCATAAATATATCACACTAACACACCTCTACACGTTAATGCGAACATCACCCACATGCCCACACATACCCCTGCACTCACTTCAAACCAGAAATACTGTCAACAAACACTCTCCCGGAAGACTAGCCCGTTGTATTTCCCCTTAACTACAAGTTCCGCAAGTCCCTCATCCCATAGTCACGATAACTCGCCTGAAATTGTATCTCCCACCTCCTCCCGTACACCTCCCTGTTACGGACACTTTGACCTATAAAACGCCGCAGCCAAAGCCTTCTTCCTTTCATGTGCACCCACTTCTCTCATAGTCCAGGAAAAATAAATAAAATCAGTGACCAAATACGTCACCGCGTTTTATACCTGCCTTTCCACACCCCCAACGTCTAAACTTAACGCCCGCAATACGAACAACCCCTCCCCCCACCATACGTATCACCCGCCCGAACCATTCCCTCACCACTCCAAGACGTTCACAAAAGTAGATTGCATGAAAAGATGAATCTTCCCCTCCACACTCCCTGCACACCCGCTCCTCCCGCAGTCTTCTATTAAACAACACAACCCCAGACGGTAAAATCCCATGTAAAAATTTGAACATAACCTCCCGTACACTAGGTCGAATGCGTAACTTCTTCAATCTCTTCCATATATCCCCCATGCGTACATGGGGTACGCCCCTTCCACCTGTGCTACGTCCCAACTTCTCCCCGCTCTCTTAAGTACGCTCACTCCCCGGTTTCCTGACACACATTAAAACTCTTAACATCGCCTCACAAAACTGTAAATCCCGTCCCCCCCACCACTGCTCTAGATCCTGATGCACCCTTTCTAACCCCCTCCCTCCCTCCCCCAAACCTACGTCTAAACCTCCTGCCTGAACCTACACCTAAACCACCCTGACTAAGTGGACTCGACACCACCGCTCTACTGAGCCAGTCACAACCAGAACCCAAAAAAACCTGAAAACCCTACTCAACAAACTCCGGACCCCTGCACCAGAGAGTACATTGCAGCAACATGCCACACCTTACTGTAAAGAAGCACATTAATGACAACTGCCCTCTGATGCAACGTGAGATGTGTTGGTCACAACCCCTTCAGACGCCCTATTACACAATCAACCGCCCGTCTCGAATTAATCTCTCGCGCTTCCCTCGCATGTCCTCCAGGTAATTATACTGGTTTATATACTGGTTTTTGGGAAGCACAATGAGTTCACCAACACTCTGAGGACTAAAACACAACCAAACCATTAGCGAATCTTGGGTCTAGCGGGTCACTACCGGTACACATGTCCCCCACAGTTACAGGTGATGGTGAAGGTTGCTTCATCACTCCAAAGTACTTCAGATTACTGTTGAGGAGTCCAGTGAAGATATTTCTTTGCATAATCAAGCCTATGTTTCTTCTGTGGCTTGGAGAGGATCGGTTTCTTAACCTTTCGGTGACTACTGTAGCCCAGTTCTGACACACGTCTGTTAACAGTTCTTACAGACACCTCTGAGAGAAGATGTGGGTTCTTTTCCTTCAATTCTCTAGGAGTTATCTTAGGTGTACTCTCTAACTGCTTCTTTAACACAGTTAAGGTACAAACAGATGTCTTCTTCGAGGGACCAGGCCATGGTTTGGCAGACAGAAACTCGACACCGCCACCAGCCTTGAAACGCTGCACCCAGTTCCTCACTGAATGCTCACACACATTAACATTCTCCACTATTTCTTTCGTCTTGTTCCCAGATTTGTGAAGCCCTATGATTTGAGCTATATGTGGAGGAATGTACTCCTACGAGAAAATTGACTGTTAATATTGCTATACTTAGCTTGTAGAGGCATCCACGATTATCCAGCCATCCAAATAATCGATGGTTGATGCCGACGTTCACATTTCCCACAGGGCTGTATGGTAAGACTAAAACAGGTGTGAGACTTATATTATTGCCCCAAAGGAGCGTATGCCATATACTCAGTCATTTGATGGACTGAAAGGCGGTTTACTCACGGTTTTTGGGCGGATCGCCCACGAGTCACTGGGTGATATGATAAATCTGCTTAAAGCAGACTTACCTGGGTATTTGTAACGGACCCTTAATTCACACCCGGATATCGCTGTCTTGTGAATGAATGGTTCAGAGAACCGACGAGTTGGTAAATTAGACACATATGCAACACTTGGGTATCTTTATTGAGGAAACGTTTCGCCACACACTGGCTTCATCAGTCCATACATAGAACGCTGCTGAAGAGTCACTGCCTTGTTAGACGACGCAAACTCATTGTCCCTTTACATTCTTCAATTTCAGTCTTTTTGCACTAGTAAGAAGCTGCGCGCACTTCTGAATATACCGCGATTTTAAACACTAAACGCGCTGGAACAGAGTTCTTATCTTATTTCCCGACGTTAGTGGAGATTGAGGGAGAACGAACGCACACGACGGTTATACTCCGCACCGTAAGCCTTTTCCCTTAGGTATCTTAAGTCAATCTGCCCCCTCGTGCAGCCCGCAGCTCGGTCAAGCTGGGCATCGCTGATCTCAGCTAAATTTCAACACTTGCAAACCACTGCAACAAGTTGCAATTCAAATGTTTGTGTTCTGTAAATACTTCGATCACTGGAGCACAAGATTGTAGGCAAGTTTAGAAATGGAAATAACAGTTTTCTATATTTCTTTCCTGCTAAGGTCAAGAGTCACATTTATATGAAATGTTTCAATCACTCATATACAGTGGACCCCCGAGTTTCGTAAAAACTTCACTCCTGAAGTCTGCTCAAGTGCCATTACCGAACGAATTTACTCCCTTAAGGAAAAATTTCACGTAGGTTAGTCTATTTCAGACCCCCAAAAATACACTTCCACAAGAACTTACAAAATTATACTTACATAATTGCACGATTTCCGGGGTATTCGTTAACCGAGGGTCCACTGTACATTCGTTGTAACCCTGGTCAGCTACTACGTGACTCTTGGCTGTTTGGGTTCATACATCTGTTACCAGTTAAGGTTGTTGATCAGAAAGCTAGGCACGCCGTCTGGCCCTTTCTAAGGGCCGGAAAGGGTTGAGACCTTTCTAAGGGCAGAAAAGGTAGGTACCCCCTCTTTTGGAGAATTTTCTCCACACTATAGTTTCAAGTGTTAAAGACTTCCTTTTACCTATAATCAAACATGTATAGCCCTAAAACCAAAGGGAACACTGGACAAAGATGGGACGGATGAGAGACAAAAGTGCATTACTTCCTCTCACCATGGCAGCCACGTGAGCACTGAGGAGTCACTGTGGAGTGTGGAGGCAGGCCGTGATGTCATGCTAACAGCTGCTACTCGGCATAATGCACTTCCTGTATGCTAGGCTTTTGATTTTCGTCACGGCATTATGCTGGGGCGCTCATCCAGCACAATGCCGTGACTAACACTGTATTTTGATTAATTGTTAAATGTTCATGAAGATGGGAAAGCTGTGACTTCGTGTATAGGGCAAGGAGGAATGCCATCTTGTAAGAGTGAGGAGGAGCGAGTTGTGAGTGTGGGGAAGTTCGTGAGGCAGTGGATAAAATGATAGGGAGGATTGATGGGATAAAAATAGAAATGTTAAAAGCAGGTGGGGATATAGTTTTGGAGTGGTTGGTGGTTTTATTTAATAAATGTATTGAAGAGGGTAAGGGACCTAGGAATTGGCAGAGAGCATGCATAGTTCCTTTGTATATAGGCAAAGGGGACAAGAGAGTCCAAAAATTAGAGGGGAATAAGTCTGTTGAGTATACCTGGTAAAGTGTATGGTAGACTTATTATTGAAAGAATTAAGAGTAAGACGGAGAGTAGGATAGCAGATGAACAACGAGACTTTAGGGAGGGTAGGGGGTGTGTAGACCAAGTGTTTAAAGTGAAACATTTAGGTGAACAGAATTTAGATAAGGGTAAACAGGTTTTTGTGGCATTTATGGATTTGGAAAAGGCGTATGACAGGGTGGATAGGGAGGCAATGTGGCAGATGTTGCAAATGTATGGAATAGGAGGTAAGGTATTGAAAGCAGTGAAAGGTTTCTACGAGGATAGTGAGGCACAAGTTAGAGCATGCAGGAGAGAGGGAGATTATTTCCTAGTAAACGTAGGGCGATGTGTGATGTCACCATGGTTGTTCAATATATATATATAGATGGGGTTGTAAGAGAAGTAAATGCTCTAGGCTGTGAGTTTTCCGTCTGAGAACAAGAATACGAATAGGACTTCAATTGAACTTTATGACCCATCTTCATTCTATCATGCAGGAGGAGCCACATGTCTATGGTGCATCACCACCGCTCGGCTCCGGCTGGGATACAAGTATAAATAACAAATGTAAATGTTCCAAGTCGGACCGAAACGTCGTCGTAGCTCCTCTGTCCTATGTGCGGGTTATTGTGTATGGGATACAAGTATCTTAGGGAGATTAAATCACCACCAGCAGTTGTAGACCAAACGAAATGTAAACTTTGCCTGATGGAGATTGTCACACCTTGCGTCATTATGTGCGATAAAATTAATGAATTCAGAGACAACTCACTCAGAAACGTCAAAGTTATGTATCCACAGTGGTATATTACAAATCATTCTGGAAAAATTCCCAGATGTTGCTCACTCTAAATAAAGCATTACCACTTTGTGTGTGTACTCACCTATATGTGGTTGCAGGGGTCGATTCATATCTCCTGGCCCCACCTCTTCACTGACCGCGACTGGGTCCTCTCTCTTCCAGCTCCATGAGCTTTATTATACCTCGTCTTAAAGCTATGTATGGTTCCTTCCTCCACTACATTACTTGCTAGACTATTCCACTTCCTGACTGCTCTATGGATGAAGAAATACTTCCTAACATCCCATTGACTCATCTGAGCCTTCAACTTCCAATTGTGACCCCATGTTTCTGTGTCCCCTCTCTGGAACATCCTGTCTCTGTCCACCTTGTCTATTCCACGCAGTATTTTGTATGTCGTTATCATATCTCCCTAACCCTCCTGTCCTCCAGTGTCGTCAGGCCGATTTCCCTTAACCTTAGCTCTGGAACTAACCTTGTTGCAAACCTTTGCACTTTCTCTAATTTCTTGACGTTCTTGACCAGGTGTGGGTTCCAAACTGGATCCTGCATACTCTAGTATGGGCCTGACATACACGGTGTACAGAGTCTTGAACGATTTCTTACTAAGGTATCGGATCGCTATTCTCAGGTTTGCCAGGCGCCCATATGCTGCAGCAGTTATCTGGTTGGTGTGTGCTTCCGGAGACGTGCTCGGTGTTATACTCACCCCAAGATCTTTCTCCTTGAGCGAGGTTTGCAGCCTTTGGCCACCTAGCCTATACTCTGCGGTCTTCTTTGCCCTTCCCCGATCTTCATGACTTTGCATTTGACGGGGTTAAATTCGAGGAGCAAGTTGCTGGACCACGCGTCCAGCATGTTCTGCCTGATCCTCATCTAATTTAATTCTCCTCATTAACTTCACATCATCTCCTAACAGGGACACTTCTGAGTCTATCCCGTCCATCATGCCATTCACATATACCAAGAATAGCACTGGTCCTAGGACTGTACTCACCTAATTGTACTCACCTAATTGTGGTTGCAGGGGTCGAGACTCAGCTCCTGGCCCCGCCTCTTCGCTGTCCGCTACTGGGTCTCTGCTCTCCCTGCTCCATGAGCTTTATCATACCTCGTCTTAAAACTGTGTATGGTTCCTGCCTCCACTATATCTTTCTCTAGACTATTCCACTTCCTGACTACTCTGTGGCTGAAGAAATGCTTCCTAACATCCCTTTGACTCATCTGAGTCTTCAGCTTCCAGTTGTGTCCCCTTGTTTCTGTGTTCCCTCTCTGGAACATCCTGTCACTGTCTACCTTGTCGATTCCCCGCAGTATTTTGTATGTCGTTATCATGTCTCCTCTGACCCTTCTTCCTCCAGTGTTTTAGTCCTATTTCCTCAGCCTCCTTCATAGGACAGACCCCTGAGTTGTGGAACTAACCTTGTCGCAAACCTTTGCACTTTGTGTGTGTGTGTGTGTGTGTGTGTGTGTGTGATCAAATTAATGTCTGCATAAATAACTCATTACGATTGTGACCGGATATAAACATATAAATAGTTCATTACCACTGTAACTTGTTCAGCTATCAAAGTTTTCCGGTCCACTCCCTAGACTCATTATGTACCTCTGTAATCTTCTGACTACCGTTTTGTTGTGCATAATAAAGATGTTAAACTCACACTAACTATGCAACAACATGAACTGTTAAGCTTAAGTCTGACATACAACTTAAAGAATGGTGAAGGTCTGCTCGTCCAACCACTAAGTGCGAGACAGACAACTTTTCTGTAACACTTTATAAGCAGAAGTGAAGTAAGTATATCTGATTTTTTTTTATGTATAACTGTACAGTGAACCTCACTAGCAATTTCCGGTTATATTATTGGTAAATATTAAGGTGGTTGAAAGACACTTCTGATGGTGGTGGAATTTGAGGCATACATTCAATACTGGTGTTTTAGGAGTGATGTGTAGCAGTCATTCACGATAGTGAAATATTTTAGGGCTTAAGTCTCTTATACCGTGACAAGAATGAAATGGCGACTGTTATTCCTAGTGGGACTTGAATTTGGTTTCTTCTAGTCTTTTATGATGACACAGACGTGGGGGAACAAGGCAGATAAATTAATGTCTAATTTTATAGGATAATACAGGAAAATGAAAGCATCAGTCCTTTCTAATTATACTAGCGTTTGTGGCCAAGAGAAAAAAATGATATAAATTGAGGCAATATCTTGTATAGTAGACATCAGAATATATTTATTATTTTCAGGTTACAGAACATAGAGTAAAGGTTGTGAAATAAACATTTTGGCAGCCGTTTTTATTTTGTTTTAAATAATGTTAAAAATTGTATTAATGCATAATGTAAAACGGTGACAAGAAGGATGAAACAATAATCAAGTACTGGCAGTAATACATAATAGAGAAGCAAACTGATTAATGTTCATATAAATATTTTGCTGAAAAACTACCAAACTATGTATCATTAAAAAAAATATACAATCATTTCACATCAAAAATAATAAAATACAAAATTGTTGCAATGCGTACATTCATTTACTGTAAATGATAAGTAATTTGCACTGCAAGAATGAATAATATATAATGTGAAATTTAGAGAGAAACATCTAAATAACAATTGTGGTAGTCGCTGAGCAGCAGAGCAGAGACATCCAGTGAGAGTCAAGAGTCTCCCAGGCACTCAGGGAGTGCCGAGAGTGACTCCAGCAAAGTAGTGTTTTCTTGGGAGTGGAGTGCCTCCTGTTGCCAAAACATCGATACATCGTTACCACTGTATATGCAGATTAGTTGTGAGTTTGAGAATACTCACACTAGAGAACATCGCCTAATTTAGACACCACACACCAATCACTTGGACAGTAGCTCACTGCTACTCCACTGGAGACGTGCCCAACGAGCCCCATGAGGAGGAGATTGTGATTGGGATGGTCCCATCGGAAACTGATGTGTCCGAAAAGACCGACGTATATATACTGAGAATTTAATTTAATCTCTAATTTAGGGATCAAATAAACTATTTATGTTTGATGGTAAATAGGTTACCGTACAACCTTCATGCTTTAAACCGCATTAACCAACGTGACTGTATTTTTAGTGCATATAGGCAGAAATTTTACTTCAATCTCTATTTTAGGAATTATAGCATTCTTGTCTAGTGGTGGAAAGTTACCGTGCAGCCTTAATAACCCTAGTGTGTCGATTGGTTTTAAACCCTATTAACCAACCTGAGTGATCATAGAATAATACATCGAGAGATATATTATCATTCTAGCCTGTCTTATACAGACATAAAGGTTTGGTTATTTCAAAAGTGCTATGACCCAGGAAACACTCAGTTCCTTTGGCAACGAAAATATGAAAACCTGCATAAGATCTAAGGTAAAATTAGGTGACAAAAATACTTGCAGCTAATACAAACAAAACAGGCAATATCAGTAAAGCTAACAAAGCAGACTAAATTATCTAGCAAGAATTAAAAACGTAGTAACTAGCACTGTCAAAAGACTCCACAACAAGGTCTACAAGGTTCTTACAAGCACCTCTATAATTATAAAAAAAACACCACTTAGGCTAAAGGGCCGGAGCTGTGAGCCAATAGTTAAAATTTACTGCACAGCCGTAGGCTTTGGTGTGTGTGTGTCCGCGCGCACGCGCTTCTCTTTGTCTTTGAGAAAAAGGGGGTTACTTTATTAGCCAAGGCTACTCTGCTCTTCTGAAGATTATAGAATTATTTCTCACTCTATTATAACTACTGGTTTACATATTTTTTATAAAAAAACCCAGAGTACACTCAGCATTTCCTATGTATTTGAAAAATCACTGTTTATAACATGCTAGGCTATACCACTTTTTAAGTTTTATACAATTATCTGTCACAATAATCCTGATTATGTATCAACAATTGTTATTATATCATTTGCTAATGCACATGAAAGCATTTAAAAACAACAATAAACTCAGCAGTTTTTGAAAGTTAGTCACTGTTCATATTATACTAGGCTTGTGAAAATTTTTGATGTAATTTTCCCAAATTCATATCGCATAAATTGTAAATTGGGTTGCTGTTGGTTTAAAGTTAATTTGCGAGTGAAAAAGGAACCAGCAGACGAGGGCGTCGGCGGAGGAGAGAGTGAGCCATATTGGAAATGTGGTGAAATTAGTTACCAGGGACTGTCTAATGGAATCGATCTTCATCGAAGAAAATTGGAGGAAACGGCCTCAGATGACCAGAAAATAATGCGATGATGCACTACACTGCGAACTGGGAAGAAAATATTGATGAAACCACTGCAATATAATGGATAAATAGTGAGAATGGAAAAAGTGAGACACTTCGTAATTTGTGTCAGAAATTCGGCGTTTTCCGATTCTTAATGGGGCTCAAGCCTCCTAAATGGAAAAAGGCAAATTGAAATATGGTCCTGCTGATGGAATAGGGACAGGAACGTAGCAGGACATCAAGAAATTGAGTGTGAATGGGGAAGATAAGGAGTCATTACCACCCACAGCTAAGTATAATCGTCTTTTATGTAGATTCTAACTGGTCAGTGTAGTTTCTATATGTTAGACAGGTATTGTGGGTGATCCAGCGGCATTTAGTGATCTCCAGAGAAAATTTGGTAAGTGGTATCTCAAAGTTTTGTCAATAATTATACCAATTGTTATAATGTTGGTATGTCATGGACCCCCATCTTCATCCCTTTCAGCCAGTCCCTAAAACCCATACAGTCCACACTTTAATTAAAATTTTACCAGAACTACTGATATCTTAAATGTTTTTTTTTTTTTTTTACTAACACATCGGCCGTTTCCCACCAAGGCAGGGTGGCCCGAAAAAGAAAAACTTTCATCATCATTCACTCCATCACTGTCTTACCAGAGGCATGCTTACACTACAGTTATAAAGCTGCAACATTTAACATCCCTCCTTCAGAGTGCAGGCACTGTACTTCCCATCTCCAGGACTCAAGTCCGGCCTGCCAGTTCCCTGAATCCCTTCATAAATGTTACTTTGCTTCCACTCCAACAGCACGTCAAGTATTAAAAACCATTTGTCTCCATTCACTCCTATCAAATACGCTCACGCATGCTTGCTGAAAGTCCAAGCCCCTCGCACACAAAATCTCCTTTACCCCCTCCCTCCAACATTTCCTAGGCCGACCCCTACCCCGCCTTCCTTCCACTACAGATTTATACACTCTAAGTCATTCTGCTTTGTTCTATCCTCTCTACATGAACAAAACCACCTCAACAACCCCTCCTCAGCCCTCTGGATAATAGTTTTGGTAATCCCACACCTCCTCCTAATTTCCACACTACGAATTCGCTGCATTATATTCACACCACACATTGATATCAGACATGACATCTCTACTGCCTCCTTAGTGCAACATTCACCACCCATGCTTCACACCCATATAAGAGTGTTGGTATAACTATACTCTCATACATTCCCCTCTTTGCTTCCACGGACAAAGTTCTTTGTCTCCACAGACTCCTAAGTGCACCACTCACCCTTTTACCCTCATCATTTCCATGATTCACCTCATCCTTCATAGACCCATCTGCTGACACGTCCACTCCTAAATATCTTAATACATTCACCTCCTCCATACTCTCTCCCTCCAATCTGATATCCAATCTTTCATCACCTAATCTTTTTGTTATCCTCATCACCTTACTCTTTCCTATATTCACTTTCAATTTCCTTCCTTTACATACCCTACCAAACTCATCCACCAACCTCTGGAACTTCTCTTCAGAATCTCCCAAAAGCACAGTGTCATCAGCAAAAAGCAGCTGTGACAACTCCCACTTTGTGTTAGATTCTTTATCTTTTAACCCCACACCTCTTGCCAAAACCCGCTCATTCACTTCTCTTACAACCCTATCTATAAATATATTGAACAACCATGGTGACATCACACATCCTTGTCTAAGGCCTACTTTTACTGGGAAATAATCTCCCTCTCTCCTACATACTCTAACCTGAGCCTCACTATCCTCGTATAAACTCTTCACTGCTTTCAGTAACCTACCTCATATTCCATATACCTGCAACATCTGCCACATTACCCCCTATCCACCCTGCCATACGCCTTTTCCAAATCCATAAATGCCACAAAAACCTCTTTACCCTTAATGAAATACTGTTCAGCTATATGTTTCACTGTAAACACTTGGTCTACACCCTCCCTACCTTTCCTAAAACCTCCTTGTTCATCTGCTATCCTACTCTCCGTCTTGCTCTTAATTCTTTCAATAATAACTCTACCATACACTTTACCAGGTATACTCAACAGACTTATTCCCCTATAATTTTTACACACTCTTTTGTCCCCTTTTCCTGTATATGTACAAAGGAACTATGCATGCTCTCTGCCAATCCCTAGGTACCTTACCCTCTTCCATACATTTATTAAATAATAGCACCAACCACTCCAAAACTATATATCCACCTGCTTTTAACATTTCTATCTTTATCCCATCAATCCCAGCTGCCTTACCGCCTTTCATTTTACCACTGCCCCACGAACTTCCCCCACACTCACAACTGGCTCTTCCACACTCCTACAAGATGTTATTCCTCCTTGCCATTTACACATAATCACAGCTTCCCTATCTTCATCAACATTTAACAATTCCTCAAAATATTCCCTCCATCTTCCCGATACCTCTAACTCTCCATTTAATAAATGTATTGTATAATTTTAGGTCCTGGCTTTGTGAGTGTGGATTGAGGTTTGTGGGTCTGGAAGGAAACACTTTTCCTACTTGCCTCAGAGGTACAACAAAACATTGGTAAGTAATATTTACCTTAGTTGTATCCTGCCCAAATTACTTGTATGAACGTAATAGTGAAGTTCATACAGGAAATTTCTCACTAGGCTGCTGCTCCACTTTTCAAAGTGTTCTCTTTCACTCTATTCCTAATTATTATATTGTCACCAGCGCACATGAGATCCTTTAAGACACATAGATACACTCCTCACTGCCCATGTAGTTGAAAATTAATTCTAATTATTATTTTAATCTCTTACTAAATAATCTGTCAGATCTGCCACTATCTTATTTCCTAGCACTCAGAGGTAGGCGAGAGAGAGCGATCCCAGACCACCAGCTGGGCGAGGCACAAAAAACAAAGACACCGACCATATATCCACATATAGGTGAGAATTCAAGCTTGCAGGCGTAGTTGACAGTCGTGGTTGACAGGAGCAGCTGATGACTTCTGATAATGTATGATGTCTATAACACTTCTAATAATACATTCCAGAGTTTGTCACTTATCCAATCCCATCCACACGATGGTATTCACACGTTTTTCCTTACTATTGTTGACATAACCAGGACCATATAACATTAGCTCACTTCAGCAACAACAACTGCCGCAGAAATGACAATTTTTGTTTTACCTTTCTTTCTCATCCAAATCGCTCCTTAATGACTATATCACTGCAACTATCTCACTGTTGTTATTATCTGCTTTGTCAACACTGCCGCCAGCAGTGCTGAGCAGCCGCCTCACACTTCCAGTAAACAACTCACACACTCAAATTGGAATTGTAAATTTTCTGACTTTATCACCTTTTCAGTCTCTGGAAACCTTGCTATATACTCTTGCAGGTATGTTCACTGACAATATAGTGCACAATGATCGCTAATAATTTCCTAGAACCAGAATTAGAACGCTAAATACTGGGAGCAGAGTTATTAAAGAATACTGCCGTGAGTGAGTGTTAGTTACCATTTTGTTCTAGGCACATGTTGATTAGACACTAGGCCTGTTGTATATGGGTGCGCGTGTGTGCGTGTGTGTGTATGTACTCACCTAGTTGTGGTTTCGGGGGTCGATTCACAGCTCCTGAATCAACTGGCCGCTACCCGGTCACTCTTCCCGCTCGTTGAGCTTTAAAATACCGCTTCTTAAAGCAATGTATGGATCCTGCCTCCACTACATCACTACCCAGGCTATTCCACTTCCTGACAACTCTGTGACTGATGAAATACTTCCTAACATCCTTGTGGTTCATCTGAGTCTTCAACTTCCAACTGTGACCCCTTGTTGTTGTGTCCTATCTCTGGAACATTCTGTCTCTGTCCACCTTGTCTATACCTCTCAGTATTTTATATGCCGTTATCATATCTTCCCTATCTCTCCTGTCTTCCAGTGTCGTCAAGTCGATTTCCCTTAACCTCTCCTCATAGGACATACCCCTTAGCTCCGGGACTAGTCTTGTTGCAAACCTTCGCACTTTCTCTAGTTTCCTTACATGCTTGGCTAGGTGAGGGTTCCAAACTGAAGCTACATATTCCAATATGGGCCTAACGTACATAGTGTACAGGGTCCTGAATGACTCCTTATTGAGATGTCGGAATGATGTTCTTAGGTTTGCCAAGCGCCCGTATGCTGCAGCAGTTATTTGGCTCATGTGCGCCTCATGAGATGTGCCTGGTGTTATACTCACACCAGGATCCTTTTCATTGAGTGAAATTTGTAGGCTTTGGCCCCCTCTTGTCTTAATGCCGTCACCCTGTCATAGAACTCCAGTAGGTTTGTGACGTAGGATTTCCCGTCCCTGAAACCGTACTGGCTGTCGTTGAGAAGCTCATTCCTTTCTAGGTGCTCCACCACTCTTCTGATAATTTTCTTCATGACCTTTCATACTATACACGTCAGTGACACTGATCTGTAGTTTAATGCTTCGTGTCTGTCTTCTTTTTTAAAAATTGGGACTACATTTGCTGTCTTCTATACTTCCGGTAGTCGTCCTGTTTCGATAGACGTGTTGAAGATAGTTGTTAGTGGTACACAAAGCGCCTCTGCTCCCTCTCTCAGGACCCATGGAGAGATGTTATCCTGCCCCATCGCCTTTGAGGTATCAAGCTCGTTTAACAGCCTCTTCACTTCTTCCTCGGTTGTATGTATTGTGTCCAACACTTGATGGGTACCCCACTTCTCCGCCTTTCTGGAGGCCCTTCTGTCTCCTCTGTGAACACTTCTTTGAATCTCATGTTGAGTGCCTCACATACTTCGCGGTCGTTTTTTGTGATCTTCCTTCCTCAGCCTGATCTGGTCCTTGACTGTTGTTTCTTCCTGATTTGGCTGTACAACAGCTTTTGGGTTAGATTTGGCTTTCACTGCTTTGTCATTCTCGTATTGCCTTTGGGCTCCCGTCTTACCTGTGCATATTCATTTCTGGCTCTACGACTGGTCTCCTTATTCTTCTGGGTTCTTTGCCTTCTATACTTCTTCCATTCCCTGGCACACTTGGTGTTGGCCTCCCTGCACCTTTGGGTGAACCACGGGCTCATCCTGGCTTTTCATTATTCCTGTTACCCTTAGGTACAAACCTCTCCTCAGCTTCCTTGCATATTGTTGTCACATATTTCATCATCTCGTCTACTGACTTCCCTGCCAGTCTCTGTCCCACTGAACCCCGTTCAGGAAATTCTTCATGCCTGAGTAGTCCCTTTTCTTGTAGTTTGGCTTCATTCGTCCGGCCTTTCCTGCTTCCCCTCCACTTGTAACTCTATGTATTCGAAGCTTAAAACCAAATGATCACTGGCCCCCAGTGGTCTTTCATATGTGATGTCTTCAATATTTGCACTACTCATGGTGAATACTAGATCCAGTCTAGCTGGTTCATTCTCTCCTCTCCCTGTGGTACTGCCCCTTACGTGTTGGTACATGAGGTTTTCCAGTACCACCTCCAACATCGTAGCCCTCCACGTTTCTTGGCCCCCATGTTGCTCCAAGTTCTCCCAATCGATTTCCTTGTGGTTGAAGTCACCCATGATCATAGCTTTGCCCTGCTCGCATGAGCCCTTCTGGCCACTTCAGCCAGTGTGTCAACCATCGATTTATTACTCTCATCATACTCTTGCCTTGGCCTCCTGCTGTTCTGTGGTGTGTTATACATAACAGTGATTACCACCTTGGGACCTCCAGACTGAAGTGTTCGTACTATGTAATCTCAAAATCCCATCGGGTTTTGATCAGCAGTGCCACTCCTCCATTCCCTGTGTTCCCTCTGTCTTTCCTCAGAATCTGATATCCCGTTGGAAAGATGGCATCTGTTATCCCTGCTGAGCTTGGTTTCTGTGAGGGCTATGATGTCAGTGATGCCTCTTTGACTCTTTCGTGCCACTCCTCCCACTAATTTGTTATTCCATCAGCATTGGTGTACAATACCTTCAGTTTCCTCTCCAACACTGTGTTTTGGAGAGGGTGGGGACCTGGGGGACCTGGAATGTACTGTGGGATTCTACAGTGTAGTGTGGGGTGGGGGCTCTGAGTGTGGATTGTGGTTTGTGTTGGGATAGCGTGATTGGTTGTGGAGTTCTGGGGATGGTTCTGTGTGTGCTTCCTCTTGTTGCTCTGCCCTGCTCCGATTGTTCTCTGATGATTCTGTCCTTGTCTCTCCTCCTAGCTCGTTTCGCATTTGTGTCCTCTCTCTCAGCTGCTGTCGTTCTGTTTTTGTTCTGTCTCGGTCTAGGCACACCCTCTTGTATACTGCCGATTCCCTCAACCGTGGTTTCTCTTGTAGAATCCTGTTTCGCACTGTTTCTGTCCTGAAAATCAGCTTGATCGGTCTTTTCTTCCCTTCAAGTACCCCCATATTCTCTGAAAATTTACACTCTCAGACATTTCTTCTTCACCTATTTCCTTGATGATGTTCTCAATCTCCTGTCTTTCTGTCTGCCGTCTTTCAGTGTGTGTCCTTTCCTCACTCTCCTGAAGCCCATGAATAAACACTGACTTCCCTCTCCTCCTCCCATTGCCTTTCCCTCTGTGTCTCTGGTTCTTGTCTCTACATGGCCATTGTGTGTCTGTACACACATTGTGTGTGTGTGTGTGTGTGTGTACTCACCTAGT
The DNA here is from genome assembly GCA_009830355.1 of Cherax destructor. Lineage (NCBI taxonomy): Eukaryota > Metazoa > Arthropoda > Malacostraca > Decapoda > Parastacidae > Cherax > Cherax destructor. Next base: position 91,310 of record WNWK01005697.1, on the reverse strand, counting down.
TGTGGTTGCGGTTGCAGGGGTCGAGTCACAGATGTGTGTGTACTCACCTATTTGTACTCACCTATTTGTGGTTGCAGGGGTCGAGTCATAGCTCCTGGCCCTGCCTCTTCACTGTGTGTGTATGTGTGTGTGTGTGTGTGTGTGTGTGCATACTCACCTAGTTGTACTCACTTTGTTGTGGTTGCAGAGGTCGAGTCACAGCTCCTGGCCCCACCTCTTCACTGGCCGCCACTTGATCACTCTTCCTGCTCCATGAGATTGATCATACCTCTTCTTAAAGCTATTCATAGATGTTGCCTCCACTACATCACTTCCCAGACTATTCCACTTCCTGACAACTCTGTGACTGAAGAAATACTTCCTAACATCCCTGTGATTCATCTGAGTCTTCAACTTCCAACTATGAACCCTTGTTGCTGTGTCCCATCTCTGGAACATCCTCTCTCTGTCCACTTTGTCGTGTGTGTAAGTGTGCGTGCGTGTGCGCGCGCTCGCGTATGTGTTTGTGAACGATCGTCATCAGAGCCATAACCTACATCCTGTTGAACACTGTATAACTTTTTGCTCGTGTGTAGGGAGACTGACCCGACTTTGTTTGATTTATAACTATAACACTGAGGGGATATTTTATAGATTTTTTCTTTACATTAATCAAACGTTTCAGTATTTATTTTAATTTGCACAGATATAACCCCAGTAACAAATATTGAATACGAAGAACACGAGGGGAACCGTGATCTTCGTGAATAGGACCATCCTATTTATTTTCTGACTAGAGTCGCTTTTAGTCATCCAGGCACTTTTGTGATCCGTAACTTGCAACACCTTGCGTATTTGCGGCACGTCTGGGTGAACCAAGTTATCCATCAGGGCATGGTAGATGATAACCAGGAAGGTTATTCCAATACAGAATATAAGCCAAATATCCACCATCTTGAAGTACGAAGTCTTGGGAAGCGATTCGGACACCTGAAAAGCGAAAGGAAGTCGAATATCACAGCATCGTGAAACATCACATTATAATGTAAGTTTTATGGTGTCATACACCATGATCTACATTTTTTTGCCGATATTACTAGAACAGATACTCGAACAGCTCTGAAATTACCCGAGGTTAGCCTTGAAACTCTAAAAGTGCAGAGTTAAGTATGATACTCACGTCAGTCTTCACAATATTATAAATTTAATAATTGGAGTCAACTTCCATGGTTCCAGAATTCATGGTGGATTGAAATATAAGTGCAACATTTAGGAATCTTTATTCCAAAACGTTTCGCCTTCACAGTAAGCTTCTTCAGCCAAGTACAGAGAAGGAAGCGGAAGTAGTGGAGATGTAGAGACGATATGATCTGTCTATCATCCTCGAAGAATTCTACATATTAGACTACATATTAGACTACATATTAGACTACATATTAGACTACATATTAGACTACATATTAGACTACATATTAGTCTGGAGTAATGTGAAGCAGAAGCTTCAGAAAGGATATTTATATACTGGCATAGGTGTGGCATAGAAAATCTTAAAGACGACAGAAGAGGCAGGACTCACTAGTAGAACCAAAAATGTTATAATTGAGAGGCACTACAGCAAAGATGTCTAGGTCCCTCTCTAATTTAACCCTTATCACTCGTAACTAATGTGCTCTGTACCAAGAGCACAGTGTGAATATAACAGCTGCCTTTAATACCGACAAGTAGTTAAGTATTATGCAATGCGCTGCAGTAAACATATTGTATAAAAAATGCTCCATAGTTCCGGGATTGTTCTGAAACCGGACGTGTATTATTCCTGGTCAGGCAGAGTGGCCAGGAGAGAGGAGAGTGAGGTGTGTGTCAGTTTATGGAGCGCAGCATCTGCAGCAAGACGTCCTAATACTTGATAACTCTTCATATTGCAGTATTGCAGAGAGATGCTTTACGACCTGACTGCTGCACAAGACTCTCAAGTAAGTACCCCAGTTACACATGCAGTTGCTTGTATTGCAGTTTTACCAAAGAGTACACCAGGAATAACAAAAAAGGCACAATACCGTGACTGCAACAATACACACAAAACCGACTTGGACCATTTACAAAGTCACACTAACACACAGGAATAAATGAATGAATAATTTCAGGTAAGATCCCAATGGGATGAGCGGGGAAGACGGTACAGACGAAGAATAGCGCTGGAGAGGAGTCTTCTTAGTCGTAGAAATAGAGCCAGGGCTTAACCCAGCAGTTAAGGCGATCGTGGGGCAGACTTGAGAACAGGAATAGCAGGCTCTCCTGTTGGTGAGACTTCTGTGGGGTGAGCGGGGAGGACGGGACAGCCGAAGGAGAGGAGTGTAGATATTGAGCCAGGGCTTAACCCAGCAGCTAAGGCGAAAGTGGGTCAGAGGGGCGAACAGCTCAAGGTACCTGACATAGAATCAAAAGGTTATTTGTAAATAGGTTTAGGAGCAAGTTCATACAAGGAATAGAAAGGTTGTGTTGGTTTGTGGGTCTACGAATGTCTTCGTCAAGTGAGGATCAGAACGAACGAGTTCAGGTAAGATCCCAATGGGATGAACGGGGAAGACGGGACAGACGATGAGTAGCACTGGAGAGGAGTGTTCTTTGTCGTAGAGATAGAGCCAGGGCTTAGCCCAGCAGCTGAGGCTATCGTGGGATAGAGCTGGCGAGATCAGGACTTGGCTGGCGATGTCAGCAAGCTGTGCAGGCTACATCATGGTGGTGGATCTGTAAATGGTTGCTGGAGATCGGCGGGAGGCGGGGGAGGCATGTTTCAATATGATTGGTCGTTAAGTATGCAGGATCATCGGTGATTGGTGGATAGAAAACTCTTCATATCTGTGTTCTTGTTTAGTTTTACGTTCTTGTCGTAGAACCATTTTGAAGTCTTCTGAAAGCTGGTTTTGACAATACAGTAAGTTTGATCAAGGTTTTGTCTTTTTCTAAGTCTTCAATTAGTGCTGTTTCAGTGTGGTGAGAGCAGCCAGGAGCAACAGTGTACTTGATACTACCATGACGCATGGAATAGACGGCCTGAGGTGCATATAGCGTCGGGGTGTGAGGATTATATGTGTAGAAAGTGAGGGGTTCAGTTGATCTGAATATTGTTTCCTCTTCCATTTCTTCAGGTCTTGGAGTATCTTGAGGTGGATTTTCAGGAGGGAGTGTCTTGGCTTTCTTGGCTTTTGGTGGTTGAGTTGGAGAAGGAGCAGGTGGTTCGTTAGTAGTAGCAGAGGAAGTGGAAGACACAGATGGGTCAGGCAAGGTTGCTGATTGGTCCACAATCAGCAACCTTGTTTCAATATGTTTCTTGGAGATGGAATTTCAGGTGTTGTGACATAGCCAACATCTTTGGTGAGCTTCATGATGTCGGCAGATGGTGGAGAGTCTGGAAAAGTAAAGTTTGGCATATTATTCAATTGGAAGAGCTCGTTAATAACAGTGTTGAATGAACCTGGTATCGCCATATTATGCATGTGTGCATATAACATACAGTAATGAATTTTCGTAGGTTCACAAGCTAGTGGAGCGATGGTGGAGGGTTGGGTAGCTTTTAAAAGTTTTGTAGTGTCGTCCTGGAGTTTGGTGATGGCAGCATAAGTAGGTGACTTGGAAGGTGTCTTCTTCTGTTCTGCTTCCTGGTTTTTTTTCAGAATTTCTCGACGAGTGGGGCACTTTGCCGCGAGAGTATGATGATTGTTTTTGCAGTTTAGACACTTAAGTGGGGCAGTAGAAGTGCAAGTCTTGGAATCGTGGCCTTCAGACCCGCAGGTACAGCAGAACTTTTTGTTTTTTGTGGGACAGTCTTTTGTAGAGTGTAGGTAAGAGTAGCAACTCTAGCATTGAGTAATATGATGGTACCTCTCAGCTTCAATATGAGAGGAGTTAATAAAGTAGTAGTATATGACTAGGCCTTCAGCCATAGCTTGGGCAGCCATTGACACATCAGTAAAAGTTATTTTTAGCATGGAGGAGGCAGTAGGAATCTTGGTGATGCTTTCCACTGAAGCCCAGGGATTTTGTTCTTCAATGGAGGTCTTTAGGTCTTCAACAGGTTGTGTGGTAATCAGTTTGTCAAGTCTTTTCAAGAATACAGTCCTCTTATTTTTTGTACCGATTCTAAGCTTTGTCTTTCTTTATTTAACACCTGTTGTTAAATCAATCTTTAATATTTTTAATCTGTTACTCATTTCATGAATGAAAGATTTGATTACATTTTCATTTGTACTGCCAATCTATTGAATTATTTCAGATTAGTATAGCGTTCCTGACGTGTAATCCTGAGTGTTGGCCCGTATGGCAGGAGAGGACATGACTTTGAAGCCACTGTCTGATAGAGTGGACAAAGCAGAGGAGGTTAGTAACTTTTCAGCCTCAACATCGTCTTCACATACAACAATGAAGGTTTCTTGGAGTGTTAGGATGTTATTGATCTTGACATGTAAGTCGCCCCTAACGGCCACAGCAAGAGCAAGCTTGGAGGAGTCATTAACCGTTCCACTGGAAGGTTTAATCTTGATTCTGTTGGAATAATTCATCTTGGTACATGCATATAGTTGAGGTAGAGGGTCCTCTCCCCGATGGAGATCGTATAGCCTGTGACACACACAGGACAGGAAGAAGGGGTATTTATAGGCAGGCAGACAGGGAAGGGCACAAGAAAGTGGTGGAGGTGTAATAATGGAGGTAGTAGTGGTAGTGGTAGTAGTAGTAGTAGTGGAGTCAGTCATATTCTAGGAAAGGAGCACTGCAATGAAGCTGGCGGCCCGCATAGGGTAAGGACAACAACACAGAGGGGGAAAAAATAAATTAAAATAAAATAAAATAAAATAAAGAAGGACAAATACAAGGAAAAGAAAAGAAAGAAAACACAGAGGAGAAAGAGGAGAAGGGGGAAGAGATAGAAGAGGAAGGAATCAGGTTAAGTCACGGGTGTTCTGAAGTTTGGAGCATTTAACAATGTAATGGGAGAGGAAAGCATCTACAGAGACAAAGCCAGGGCTAAGATTCATACAGGGAAAGTTGTGTATAAGGGAGGATTCAACCAGACGGCGAGTATGAAAGTTGGACGTAGGGTAGACAGTTTTAGCAGAAGACCAATCAATAGGATGACTGTGATCTCTGAATCTGTACTGGAAGACTCTCAGTGACAGACAGATAGACAAACTTGAGACACGACATGACTACTGGACCTCTCTCCTTGACGAAGACATCCGTAGACCCACAAACCAACACAACCTTTTCTATTCCTTGTATGAACCTGCTCCTAACCCTATTTACAAATAACCTTTTGATTCTATGTCAGGTACCTTGAGCTGTTCGCCCCTCTGACCCACTTTCGCCTTAGCTGCTGGGTTAAGCCCTGGCTCAATTTCTACACTCCTCTCTAGCGCTAATCTTCGCCTGTCCCGTCCTCCCCGCTCACCCCACAGAAGTCTCACCATAAGGAGAGCCTGCTATTCCTGTTCTCTAGTCTGCCCCACGATCGCCTTAGCTGCTGGGTTAATCCCTGGCTCTATTTTTACGACTAAGAAGACTCCTCTCCAGCGCTATTCTTCGTCTGTAATGTCTTCCCCGCTCATCCCATTGGGATCTTACCTGAACTTATTCATTCATTCATTCGTCCTGTGTGTTAGTGTGACTTTGTAAATGGTCCAAGTCGGACTGAAACGTCGTCGTAAGCTCCTCTCTTTTTTATATGTGCGAGTTGTGTGTATATACACCAGGAAGTTCAGCTGTTTTAGAACCTCGGATGGAGGTCTTTCAAGTACGTCCACAGTAGCCTTGCACCAAAATGAAGGAAGGGTAGAAGGTGTTATGTCATTAAGGGATGGATGTAGCACATTCAGAAGATACTTACGCTGGAAAAGATAATTTTTTTAAAAGGGATTTCAGGATCCACTGTTAGGACTCCTATACATAGATTGTGGGTAGATTCTGTTGACCAGTCTGGGTATCTGCCTGTAGGCATTACAGAAGATTTACCTTTTTCAGGTGTTGACCTACTACTAGGCAACAATGTAATGGGTCTCCTTAAAAGTGAGGAATGTTTGGTTTGGAGGGACCCTGATTTACAAGGTTTTAAGGTGAAAACTAATGGTACTGTGACTAAAAAATTTCAATGTGTACTATGGCTAGCCAGCTGAGGAAGGGAAGAACTTCTGTGCCTCACTTTGATCTTTCTACTGACTGTGGTGACAGTTTGGGCCTGAGGAGCCTGTTCATTGAGTCTGACCTGCAGGAGAGACTGGGCAGTGATGAACCGGCCCAGGTCAAACCCGGTTTAGGGGGGAGGGTGTCTTGGTGCTGGCATGGGAGTGAATACCCTGACTCTGAAGCAGCTGGTTGAGGTCCAGGGATGCGGTGACTCCTGAAGGCTATTCAGTTGCCAGCTGTTACAGAGGAAGTGCTTCCCAAATTAAACAAATGTTTATTTTACAGAGTATGTGACCAAGCAGTCATGTCAGCGTAATTTGAGGATAAAGTTCTGAATTTTTTACAGATTCCCAATGGTGAATATTTCAGTATTGAGAAGGGATAGCTTAATAATAAATGTTTACTAATCACTTACCTTTTTACCAGGTTACCAGAGTTTCAACCCCTTCTTAATAATTTTGTGTGTGTGGTTTTGAGATTTCTGGTGAAATATTTTTCTCAGTTAGGCTTTGGACAAGCCAACCAGAAGTCAAATTTTATAAAATGTCACGTAGTTTTGAGAGACGTACTTAAGGTTAAATTTACCAATGTCTATCAATCGGAGAGTCAAAGAAAAGTAGAGTGGTTTTACCAGTCTCTCAAGACACTACATGTTTGTTGTACCCAGTACCAGAAGGACTGGGATGAGGGTATTCCTCTCTTAATTGCTGTGCTAGGAATCATTAAGTCATGGGCTAAGTGACTATTTGGCTAGGATGAAGTGGACGGCACCAGTGAACCAGCCTGCCAGTCTGACCAGGATGACGTGGGACCGTGAGGTGGTGCTACGTACTGGAGGCTAGAGAGGAAGTGTTGGTACTGGAGCCGGCTCCTGAGAACGCTCTGATTAGTAGTGAATGGCACCTGCTGGTGAATGAGGTCTCTGATGAAAATAAAGCCCACACACCAGATAAGAAATCGCGTATGGTTACCTTTATCAGCAATCTGAAATGACTAATATGATGAAAGGTAAAGTACAAGACTTTTAAAAGTGTACTTTTGATGTTGGTGTGGAAAAGCTTGGTGCATTGGCTCAGCCACCATCGAAATTTGAAATTGAGTTTTATGATGTTAGAAAAGGGGGCATGAATCCCCATGAGGTAAATGTAGCTGAGCACATTCAACAGGTTTTGGGTAGAATAAACTTAATTGAAAAGTGGTGTATAAAGTTGAGGGAAAAGATGTTAATGGTGGAAAAGGCGAAGTTTTTTATATTTACACTGTACTCAACAAGTCAGTGGACATTGTCTTTCAAGGATCTCACACTAGATGGCACTCTCAGCATGTTCACTGACTCCCGCGAAGTAAATTTGGTAATTAAGGCTGAAGGGTTTCTTATTATGAATAATTTCATTGATGTACTAGATAGAAAAGTTGCAAGTATGTGGCAGGGTTATTTGACTTCTATGACCCAGTGTGTCAGTTATATCTCTGAAACTGTACTCTACAAGTAATTTAAATTTTTGTATAACTTTAAATGTAATGTGAAATTTCTTTACACATCCTGGTTGCAAAGTGATAATAGTGTTAATGCTCCTGTAATGACTAATTTCAGTGTTGCACTGCCATTTTCTCTGCAAGTAGACACCAGTTCTGCTGGTGTTAGTGTTGCGTTGTTGAAAAAAACAGCAGGACAATTACTGCCAGTAAATTTAAAAGTCACCAGAGAATTTATGCCCCATCAGAAAAGGAGGCTCTTGTTTTGTGTTGTTTGTGCAGATTTTTTTTCAGTATAATGATCACAGTTCGACATTTCCTTCACGTACCGAGGAACCACACTCAAATGTTCAATTTGGTGATTCGTTATGTGAAGGTAATAGTGAATGTGGTTGCCCATGTATTTTCTCGTGTGTACTGTACATAATGTAATGCAGATATTTATCTGCTCTCGTTTTGCAGTGGTTGCGGTAGGTGAGCAGATGGCTTTCTGACCACCTAGTGGACTGAAGTTCGGTGAGCTGGTGGAGGGGTATCAGATTTCCCAAGAGTGTGTGTGTGTTTTTGGTGGTAGTCACGTCAGTATATACGTAGGTAAGGTGTGGGCGGTGAGGCCTCACCTGTGTGATGTTGGTGTATGGACTGTTGGACCAAAGGTAGTGGTACGGTGTTGGCGGTGAAGCCTCACCATTCTGGGTAATGCATAGTGATCCAGTGTGTTTTGTGTGTTATTTCTCAAAGACCCACCTGTGGGGGTGACTCCAGTGTTCCTTGGAATGACCATTGAAGGGTCAATGGTAATGACTCTAGTGTGTTTTCAAGGTCACAGTCCCACCGCTAAATTTATATGTGACTAACTACCCAGTTTTCACGTCTGGTAATTTTCCCTCCCGTGCTCTCCAATATTTTCCAGTGGTGTGTGCATAGCCAATTTTGCTTATTGCATATTGCTGTGAGATGCAGGGCTGATAATGTAATTTTCTGTTTATATTAATATGAAATAAGTGCTTATAATGGACGTTAATGTTGTTTAAAGAGAGATTTTCTCAATTTATAATAAGTTTACTTGTATATAACAAAACAATTAGGTAACGGAAGACTGGGCATCAGATTGGAGGGAGAGAGTATGGAGGTGGTGAACGTATTCAGATATTTGGGAGTGGACGTGTCTTGTCAGTCCCAGTAGCAGTATCGAGTCCTGGTAACTGCGATCTTTCTCTACATATATCTACAGTTCTTCAGTTCTTCAGGCATATAATTTTTTTCTGTTTTGTTGTTTGGTTTCCATCATAAATCCTCATGCATTTCTTAGAATTCCATTGTACTATTATGCATTGTGCTTAATAATACATGATATTCCTGTATGAATCCTCTATTTACGCACCTGTGAGAAGAGAGTAGCGATGACCAGCTGCACGGTGAGGGCGGACATCACCCTCACATCAAATAACTCAATCCTGAAGAAGAGTGTGGTGTAGCTGACTACCAGAAGAACTAACGTTGGGGTGTAGATGGTAAGGATGGCGTAGCCGTAACGCCGCCTAAGGGGAACCAACACCCGAGCTTCACTGAATTTGCCAGAGTTGTCGTGAACCAGGTGTACCCTCCCGACCTGCAATGTTATGCTCTGTTAATACCATGAGAGGGAGAGAGAGAGAGAGAGAGAGAGAGAAAAGAGAGAGAGAGAGAGAGAGAGAGAGAGAGAGAGAGAGAGAAATTGCATCAGAAAGATTAGGATCCAAAACCTGCAGGTCTTTGGTCAAAGACCGGTAAACGATATTCACCTGATGAAATTATTTCACCTCTAAATAAACAGGATGGGGCCGCCTAAGCTAGCAGTCAGAAAAAAAAAACTGACTTTGGTACAAAAATGCAAGTCCTTGATCCAATTAGGGAACTATTATGCAGGTCACTGCATTTTTGAAAAAAATGTGTGTATTTAAAACGCTTCATTGCAATATTGAACGCAGACTGAACATGCAACGGATGCGTATTAAATCTGGATAGAGTGGCCAGGAAAAAGAGAGAAAGAGAGGTGTCAGTACATTGAAAACCGTGATTGCAGAAGGCTGGTGCTTGGTGTTTAAATATGGGGGTGGTATTTTGGGTAAGTTGTATGCCATAGATTATTTTAGTAATTTTGTGTGAACTCCTGAATTATCTGTAAGGCCCTAGTATGTGGAGGGGCCTGTTTAAAGTTTGGAGAGCACAGGTGGTGTTTTACATGCAGGCTAAAAGGCCAGCAGAAAGCTGTTAACATATGTTTTAAATATCTGGCCCCACTGCACTTTGAATTTTGGTAATATTCAGTAGGTGACCTAAAGTGAGTACGGTAAAGGTGTACTGGTGTTTGATGATATTTTTGTAATGGTGATGTGTGTTGTAAATAGTCTAAATAATATATTTTTGAATATGTTAGTTTATGTGACCTGCCTGATAATTAACATAACGTCAATTTATCTATCCTTCCTGATAATAAATATAAGATTGAAATATATATATTACGTTTTTGTAAAGAAACAAGCTTGGCTCTAGAATGGTGTATTTTGCTTAGCATTTTAATTAAATGCCCCTAGACAAAGCTTTTACCCCTAGGTGCCAGCAAGGAAGGGTTTTCCTTACACCTGCTGCCCCTGTTCACCCATCAGTAAAATGAGTACATGGGGGTTCGTGGACTGATGTGGGTCACATCCTTGGACAAAATTGACCTAATTCCCCTAAAGGCTCTGCATAACAATGTGATTTCTATATAATATTGTGTCATTGATGTCAGCTAGGAATGTATACCTTGTTCATGTACTTGTAGAAATAAAGATATTATTATTATTATTATAAATGCTTTACAGGAACCTCCTTTGCTAAGCGCAAAAACAATGTCAAAGTTGTCAGAGGAGACAATAAGGCAGCATGAAATATATTGCATTCTAAAATTCCAGGCGCAAATAAAGACTGAGTTCAGATAAGCTGAGCTCAAGAGTGCCGAGTAAATGTAAAGTCCAAATAACATCGCCTCTAGGGGATTTAATATGCATTTTTTATTTTTCCTCCGAATTCGTTTATTTATTTATTTGTTTGCTTGAATAAGCGTACATGTCTTCCTATAATATAAAAGTTTCATACTGTAAATTGAATTTGGCAGCAAGACCTCACGTACTGGCACTCTCCTGATGTTGTACAACAATGCTAAATCGATTTTACCATAAAGCAAAAACTGCAATATACCTTATCTTCATCTCCCTATAAAACAAAGTTTGTAAGTTTTTGACATTTAGTAAATTATCTTCCTTTAAACCCTCCCTACTCGCACAAATGCACAAAAATTGGAGTTATTACGAAAAAACAAATCATTAGTTTGTAAAACATTCATTGTTGAATTTTTAGGAAGTCGTTTGTCCATAGATTCGGAGAGGACCACTCTTCCCACCAAAAGAGTGCCACTCATGTACCTTTAACGTCGATACATGACACTTCCCTACCTGGGAGCCGATGCCAGGTCACCAAATTAATTGGAAGAGACCCGGGCCGGGACCCATACCGGCAAATCATATAGAATAGAATAGAATTGTTGAATGCTCGTTGTGAAAATGGTTTCAATCCATACATTATTAATGGTGGCTGATCAATTAGTAGGTCAACTTCTGAAATATCAAATATCTCCTTTATAGTATAATAATGTATTAAAAGGACCCCAATGGAAATAAGTCTCTGTCTGACTTTTTTGGGTTATCCTAGGTTCTCTACAATATGAACTTCAGAGACCAATTGCTAAAAAAAAATTAAGAAAACAGACAGGATATTGCAGCGCTAAATGAATTCCAAAGGGTGAGGAACAGAGTGCAGAGGCTTATAAAAGGCGCAAAGGCAAGGCACTATTACTCAAAAATCGATGAGTACAAGAGTAACCCTAGAAAGCTCTGGCAACAACTAAAACAGTTGGGGAATACCATAAACCAGTAGATAGATCTAACATAGTACTAAATATCAATAACGAGTTATACCACGAAACAACTAAAGTCGCAAATTGTTATAATTCATGCTACACAACTGTCGCATCAACACTACTTAGTAAACTACCAGCTGCACCAAATACCTTTAACACAGAATCTGATAAGTTTAAAACATACTACGTATACCAATAAAGGGGTAACCCCAAACAGTTGTCAACTAGTAAGTGTATCTCATGACTTCGTGCAAAAAGAACTAAGGAGGTTAAACCCAACTAAGAGCACCGGTCAAGATAACATCCGTCTGAGGTCCTAAAAGATGGTGCCTCTGAATTGCCAGTCCCCATTATTCACATAATAAATTTGTCCATAACCACTAATACCGTACCGGACGGGTTCAAGGAGGCCAGAGTTACTCGTATCTTCAAGAAAAATGGTAGGTCTGATGTCAGCAGTATACTCAGTATACTTAGTATACTCAGAGTAATATCCAAAATTCTAGAGATGGCGGTGTACTGTCAAGTAGTTAAGTATCTTAGTGAAAACAACATTCTTCATAGTTACCAATCAGGCTTTAGGAGATCTTACTGAACCTACACCTCCCTAATTAATCTGATGGATTACATGGGAACTGAAATATCGATAGGGAACCTCATAGGAATGGTAACCTTAGACTTGCAAAAGGCCTTCGATACTGTCAAATTTAATATTTTATGTAAGAAACTTCAAGCTATTGGCATAGGTTCAATAGACTGGTTTAAGACCTATCTTAGCAATAGGAAACAAATTGTCAAAATCAACAAAACAGAATCAGAACCCCTGCTGATAGCATGTGGAGTTCCCCAAGGTAGTAAGTATTCTGGGTCCCTTATCATTTCTATGTTATGTAAATGATATGCCCATCAGTGTCAAGTGCAAACTCCAACTGTATGCGGATGACAGTTCTCTGTTAGTGTCAGGTAAAGACCCACAATAACACTAGAACTGGAGTCCTGCAGCAAATGGTTAGTAGACAACAAACTCTCGTTACACCTCTGGAAAACAGAAACCATACTTTTTGGCACGAAACATAAACTGAGAAGAGTAAATAATTTTAATGTCCGGTGTAATGGGGAATCCATCACTTCAGTTTCCTCAGTATAAAATATCTGGGAATACCCTTTGACCCATGCATGTTAGGAGAACTGATGTGGAACAGTGTAGTAAAGAAAGCTAATGCTAGACTGAAGTTCCTCTGCAGACAAGCATAGTGTCTACCTACTGAGGCTCGCAGGACCCTATGTCTAGCCCTTATACAATGTCATATGGACTTCGCTTGCTCTTCATGGTACTCTGCCTCGATAAACTGGAAATCCCTCAGAACAAAATGGTAAGATTATCCTGGACCTGGGCCCAAGAGAACATGTAGGCCAGGATGAATTACAACAATTGGATATGATGAATGTTGAAAACAGAGTAAAACAACTGAAGTTAAATTAGGTTTATAAAATTGCTCACAGTGTCCAGAATATCTTGCTGCCAATTTTATCAAGGCTGGGAACCAAAGCAATCATAGTACTAGGGGGAGAGAGCACAACGTTGTAGAACACAGTCACTAGCCAGGCTTCAAACACCTTTATTGTACAGCAATAAAGGAATGGAACAGATTACCTGCACATGTCAAAGCCAGTCATAGCATGAGCCAGTTCAAGAAGAGAGCCAAAAGGTACCTAATGAATGTAGCGACAGAAAGGGAGGAGAATGATATTTTTTATTGTTTTAGCTAACACACATGTAAATGTAAATAACTCTTTTTACCTTATTCCTAGTATTCATCCTTTATAGTATAATAATAAATATTATCTCCTTCATAGTATAATAATAAGGTATTAAAAGGACCCCAATGTCTGACTTTTTTGGGTTATCCTAGGTTCTCTACACATATGCTGCTATGTATGATAATCTATGTAACTGTATTTGTGTATACCTGAATAAACTTACTTTTTTGCCGGAACGTCACATATCTTGCATCATGGCGTCTCCATCACTTCTGACACTCACTCCTTCCCTGACACTCCTTGTCTGCCATACCTCCTCCCACTTTGTAACGATGCCAAATGGTGATTTTAATATATTAGGAAGAAAAAAAAAAAAAAAAAACGAAAAAAAACGCTGGAAATTTACTTTAGATCATCACAAGAAATTTTTAGTGACTATTATTCATTGTAGAAACGAATTGGTGTCTTTATTTGTGTTTAACAATATTTTGCTACATGTAAATTACATATTGCATACTATGCAAAGAAATAAAATTTTGAATTTGAGGGTAAGATCTACATCAAAATTGTGGAAAATGTTTACATAATTGTGTATTAAAATGTCATGATATTTGGTCTCTTCGAGAAATTTCGATGGAGGGGGGTGTAGACGAGCTGCTGAGTGGCGCCGGGGGAGAGACACCATATTGAATTTAATGAGTGAACACTGGACCGATTTGTGCAATGGATAGGGCGGTCTCGAAAGTGAATTGTTTTTTTTCGGCTTGAATTTGTAATTAGGAACCCGTGTTAATGTCCCCTGCTGAAAATTGAGACAGGAAATTTGCGGGACTTCAAGAATTACGTGTGGATGGCGAAAAATAGGAGACTATGCCATCACTCACACAGGGAAGTATGCCATTGTCCTTTCATTTAGATTTCTCGCTGGCCAGTGCAGGTTCTATATGTTAGGTAGGAGTTGTGGCATGATCCAACTGCAGTAATTAAATGGTAAGTGGTAATACAAATTTCATTTCTAATAACAATATTGTATTATAGGTATTGTACTAATAGTTATATTTGGTGTACCCAGCAAGCCTAATCCTATACAGCCCACAACTTTAATTTAACAGAGTAGCTGGTTTTAGTACTGTAATTAATTTAATTTCAGGTCTAGCTTTTTGTGAGAGTGGTAGGGAGTGGGCTTCGAGGGAGTGACTCTTTATATAGTAGTATGTAATTTATGTTGTTGGGCCACTTGTTGTTCACAATTTACATAAATGACATAGATGAAGGAATAAATAGCGACATTAGCAAATTTGATTATTACACCAAAATAGGCCTTCCAGTTCATTCTAATGAGGACATTAGAGCACTCCAGAATGATTTGAATAGACTGATGCAGTGGACGGAGAAGTGGCAGAAGCAGTTTAATATAGACAAATGCAAAGTTCTAAATGTTGGACAGGGCAATAACCATGCCACATATAAACTGATTGCAAAAGGATTTAGGAGTTCTGGTTAGCAGTAATCTGAAACCAAGACAACAGTGCATAAGTGTTTGCAATAAAGCTAACAGAATCCTTGGCTTCATATCAAGAAGAATAAATAATAGAAGTCCTCAGGTTGTTCTTCAACTCTATATATCCATGGTTAAGGCCTCATTTAGATTATGCTGCACAGTTCTGGTCACCGTATTACAGCACTGGAAAACGTACAAGGAGGATGACAAGTTGATCCCATGTATCAGAAATCTTCCCTATGAGGATAGACTGAGGCCCTGAATCTGCACTCTCTAGAAAGGCGAAGAATTAGGGGGGATATGATTGAGGTGTATAAATGGAAAACAAGAATAAATAAAGGGGATGTAAATAGCGTGCTGAAAATATCTAGCCAAAACAGGACTCGCAGCAATGGTTTCAAGTTGGAAAAGTTCAGATTCAGGAAGGATATAGGAAAGCACTGGTTTGGTAATTGAGTTGTGGATGAGTGGAACAAACTCCCGAGTACCGTCATAGAAGCTAAGACGTTGTGTAGTTTTAATAGTTTAGATAAATACATGAGTGGGTGTGAGTTGGACCTGACTAGCTTGTGCTACTAGGTCTTATGCCGTGCTACTTCCTCAAGTGGAAGTGACTGACTAGGTGGGTCATTGGTCTAAGCCGGGGAGTGACATTGACATGCCTCCCATGGGTCAGTAGGCCTGCTTCAGTGTTCCTTCTTTCTTATGTTCTTATATTCTTGTATGAAGGGTGGAGTCGGAGCTCTAGGCCCTGTGTGTGTGTGTGTGTACTCACCTAGTTGTGGTTGCAGGGGTCGATTCACAGCTCCTGGACCCACCTCTTAAATGTCGCTACTAGGTCACTCCCTGCTCCATAAGCTTTAGCATACCTCTTCTTAAAGCTGTCTATAGATCCTGCCTCCACTACATCACTTTCCAGACTATTCCACTTCCTGACAACTCTGTGACTGAAGAAATTCTTCCTAAAATCCCTGTGATTCATCTGAGTCTTTAATTTCCAATTGTGACCCCTTGTTGCTATGTTCCATCTCTGGAACAACCTGTCTCTGTCCAACTTTTCTATTCTCTCGGATTTTATATGTCAGTTATCATATCCCCCTATCTCTCCTGTCCTCCAATGTCGTCAGATCGATTTTCCTTAACCTCTCCTCGTAGGACATGCCCCTGATCTCTGGGACTACTCTTGTTGCAAACCTTTGCACTTTCTCTAGGTTTCTTATCTGCTTGGCTAGTGTGGGTTCCAAACTGGTGCTTGCGTACTCCAATGTGTGCCTGACGTACACGGTGTACAGGGTTCTGAACGATTCCTTATTGAGATGTTGGAATGCTATTCTTAGGTTTGCTAGGCGCCCATTTGCTGTAGCAGTTACTTTTTTTGACGTGCGCCCAAGGAGATATGCCTGGTGTTATACTCACCCCAAGATACTTTTCCTTGAGTGAGGTTTGTTGTCTCATTCCCCCTAGAATAAACTCCGGCTGCATTCTTCTTTGCTCTTCCCCCAGACTTCATGACTTTGCACTTGGTTTTGTTGAACTCCAGGAGCCAGTTTCTGGACCAGGCCTGCAGTCTGTCCAGATCACTTTGTAGTTCAGCCTGGTACTCATCCGATTGAATTCTTCTCATTAACTTCACATCATCTGCAAACAGGGACAATCATGAGTCTATTCCTTCCGTCAGGTCGCTCACATATACCAGAAACAACACCGGTCCTAGGAATGTCCCCAATAGAAACCCGGTCGTCACAGGCGTCCCCACTGACACGTCGTCACAGTAAAGAGGCGGGGCCAGGAGTTGTAACTTGACCCCTGCAACCACAACTAGGTGAGTACATACCATGGGTGGGAGTGTGTGAATAGTAGTGGGTGGAAGTGTGTGTTGGGGTGTGTGAGTGAGTGTGCGCAGTTCGCACGTTACACGTGGTGCTGTGCTCCTCTGACCTGACGCTACCCAAAAACCACCTACTAGATTGTACCTTCTATTTTTATCGTTCTTCCTAGTCTCTAGTCTATTAGACACCTGTCTGCCCGCCCTGGCTTCTGTTTTAAATTACCAATTACTGTTTATTATTGAGTACTTTTTAGCCTATAACTTTTCATACTAAGACAGAGTGACCGTTCACAAAACAACTGGCGGTTACCTAGAACTCACACCTGACTCCCTCAAACCACGCATAGGTAAATATACTTACGAAGCAACCTGTAGATTATCCAACTCGTTGTGCTGTCCTCTGTTTCTTCATTATTTATAATTTATTTATATTTACCGTGCCTCTTTGACTAGTCACTCAATTATTTCACTTTATTACACTGGTCTGCATTTGGAATGTTTTTAAGTTTTATTTTTTATTCATGGTTGCGATCTTACATATTCTTGGGCTGCTGATTGTAAATATCTAAACCATTTTGCTCTATCACGTAAGAATTTTAATCAAATAAATTGTTACTTTATTAAAATTAGGCAAGTAATCTGGGAAAAGCACATTCTGTTAGTTTTAAGAACATATGAATTCCAAATCAACATGAATCAAATAAAATGATTTTATTAAAAAAATATGCCCCTAATGGTTAGCCTACATATTGAATCAAAGAAAGGAGGACCGCTTTGATTTTCGCTTGTGCTGTGCATCGAGACCATTACGTTTCAATGACCAGCAGTAATCCGTCATCATGCTGACATTCCATTTGCCCTGGTATCGAGTTTCCATGGTGCAAATATCCTGAAGAAACAACTGTCCTTGTTCCTCACTCTAGTCCCCATAATTTTTTGGAAAATAGTCAAGATGTGAGTGCAAAAAGTGCATCTTCACACTCATTCTAGACCCAAGTTGTTGGAAAGTTGAAATCAGGTCTTGGATCATTTTTTCATATTCGGGGGAGCGCCTGTTTCCCAGAAAGTTGTGAACAATCTGCTTGAATGAAAACCAGGCATTCACCTCGACACCTGCTAATGCTTCATCAAAATGCTTGTCCTTCATCAATTCCCGAATCTGAGGGCCAACAAAGATTCCTGCCTTAAGCTTGCCTTCACTTATACGAGGAAACTTTGACTCCAGGTACTTGAAAGCAGTTCCATTCTTGTTCAAGGCCTTCACAAAATTTTTCATAATCCCTAATTTGATGTGGAGTAGTGGCAGCAGAATTTTCTTAGGGTCAACTTGTGGCACAGTTTTCACGTTGTGACTTCCGGGTAAGAAGCTGGTTCTTGGTGGCCAGTCTCATTGTTGATAGTGCTGGCTGTCTGCCCTACTATCCCAAAGACACAGAAAACAGGGATAGTTGGTGTATCCGCCTTGAAGACCTAGTAGGAGAGCATTGTGATTCTGGTACTTGATTGCAGATATTAGAGTCTTCATATTTGCGTAAGTTTCTGACATTTGGACACTATGGCCAATTGGCACAAATGCATCTATATTTCCATTGTAGAGAAGTACAGCCTTTAAACCTCTTTTAGAAGAATCAATGAAGAGTCTCCATTCATCTGCTTTGTATGACATCCCCATGTGTTCAATAAGACCATAAATATTTGAACAGAAAACTAAAGATTCCTCTTTGTCAAACAACTGAGTTATTTCAGCTTCACGATGACGGTACCAAGCGAATGTTGTTCCAGGAGCTAGAAGCCTGTGTTCCTTCAGTCTAGAGCCAAGTAAATGTGCACTTTCTTTTGGAAGGTTAAGGTCTCTCACCAAGTAATTGAGCTCAACTTGGTTGAAGGTTTTGGGATCGTCTTTTGTTGGTGGTTTATAGTCTACTTCCATCTTCTTAGAACCACTGGTATCAGACTCTGATGAAATTTGCTATGTCTCAGGAATATCTTCAGAGTGTGGAACAGCCTTATTGTTGAAGGAATATTTGGGTATATTATGCGATCTTTAGTCTTCTTGTTGAATCCAGCTACTTTAGTCATACAAAAGTAGCAGTGATATGTGCAATACCGCCTATACCACACTAGGCCTACCGTCTCTGTCTTACCCACAATATCACTCTCAAGATCTGTGGCTCTCACCACTCTTATCTGACACAGGGCAACTTTTAAATCACTTCAGGGTTGTTCACTGATTCTGGAACATTTAAATGACCCCTGCAGTATCCTTGGGTAGTCCACGATACGCTTAAATTCACAGAGCACTAATGCTGTGCGTCCCACGCGCGTGTATCCCGTGTGTGTGTGTTTGTATGTGTGTGTACTCACGTATATTTATTTATTTATATGTGGTTGCAGGGGTCGAGTCAACCTCCTTGTCTCACCTCTTCGCTGGTGTATGAGAGTGAGTGTGTGTGTGGAAGTGTTCATGTGGATTGTGGCATTCTTTATGTGTAGTAAGTGTGTGTGTGTGTGTGACACTGATTTTGCCTGTGGTGACTGTCGTGCTGTGTCGCGGTGTGTGTGTGTGTGCTCTGTGTGCGTGCGTGTGTGTGTACTCACCTAGTTGTACTCACCTAGTTGTGGTTCAGGGGTCGATTCAGCTCCTGGCCCCGCTACTTCACTGCCGCTACTGGGTCATCTCTCCCTGCGCCATGAGCTTTATCATACCTCTTCTTAAAGCTATGAATGGATCCTGCCTCCACTACATCCTTCCCAACTATTCCACTTCCGACAACTCTGTGACTGAAGAAATCTTCCTAACATCCCTTGATCATTTGAGTCTTCAACTTCCAGCTGTGTCCCCTTGTTGCTGTGTCCCTCTCTGGAACATTCTGTCCTGTCACTTGTCAATTCCTCTCAGTATTTTATGGTTATCATGTCCTCCCTATCTTTCCTGTCCTCCAGTGTCGTCATGTCGATTTCCCTTAACCTCTCTCGTAGGACATACCTTAGCTCGGGACTAGTCTTGTTGCAAACTTTTGCACTTTCTCTAGTTTATGTCTGTGTGTGTGTGTGTGTATGTGTGTGTGTATGTGTGTTTTTTATGTGTAGTTTGTTGTTGCAGAGGTTGGTTCATAGCTCCTGGCCCCGCCTCTTCACTGATTACTACTAGGTCCTCTCTCTCCCTGCTCCATGAGCTTTATCAAACCTCCTCTTAAAACTATTATGGTTCCTGCCTCCACTACGTCACTTTCTAGGCTATTCCACTTCCTGACAACTCTGTGACTGAAGAAATACTTCCTAACATCCCTTTGACTCATAGGAGTCTTCAACTTCCAATTGTGACCCCTAGTTTCTGTGTCCCCTCTCTGGAACATCTTGTCTCTGTCCACCTTATCTATTCCTCGCAGTATTTTATATGTCGTTATCATGTCTCCTCTGACCCTTCTTTCCTCCAGTGTTGTTAGTCCTATTTCCCTCAACCTTTCTTCATAGGACAGACCCCTGAGTTGTGGAACTAACCTTGTCGCAAACCTTTGCACTTTCTCTAGTTTCTTTACGTGCTTGACCAAGTGTGGGTTCCAGACTGGTGCTGCATATTCTAGTATGGGCCTGACGTACACGGTGTAAAGTGTCTTGAACGATTCCTTGTTAAGGTAACGGAACGCTAATCTTAGGTTTGCCAGTCGCCCATATGCTGCCGCAGTTATTTGGTTGATGTGTGCCTCCGGAGACGTGCTTGGCGTTATACTCACCCCAAGGTCTTTCTTCTTTGCCGAGGTTTGTAGCCTTTGTCCGCCTAGCCTGTACTCTGTCAGCGGTCTTCTTTGCCCTTCTCCGATCTTCATTACTTTGCATTTGGTGGGATTGAATTCGAGAAGCCAGTTGCTAGACCAGATGTCAAGCTTGTCCAGGTCTGTTTGAAGTCCTGCTTGGTCCTCTTCCGATGTGATTTTGTGTGTGTATGTGTGTGTGTGTGTATGTGAGTGTATGTGTGTGTGTATGTGTGTGTATGTGTGTTTTTTATGTGTGAGTTTGTGGTTGCAGAGGTCGATTCATAGCTCCTGGCCCCGCCTCTTCACTGATTGCTACTAGGTCCTCTCTCTCCCTGCTCCATGAGCTTTATCAAACCTTGTCTTAAAACTATGTATGGTTCCTGCCTCCACTACGTCACTTTCTAGGCTATTCCACTTCCTGACAACTTTATGACTGAAGAAATACTTCCTAACATCCCTTTGACTCATAGAGCCTTCAACTTCCAATTGTCCCCTTGTTTCTGGTGTCTTCCTCTCTGGACATCCTGTCTCTGTTCACCTTGTCTATTCCTATCAGTATTTACCATGTCGTTATCATGTCTCACTCCTGTCCTCTAGTGTCGTCAGGGAGTTCCCTTAACCTTTCTTGTGAGGCCAATCTCCTTAGCTCTGGGACTGTCTTGTTGCAAACCTTTGCACTTTCTCTATTTCTTGAGTGCTTGCCAGGTGTGGGTTCCAAACTGGTGCTGCATATGTTGGGCCTGAGTATATGGTGTAAGGTCTTGAACGTTCCTTAGTGAGGTATTGAACTATTTTAGGTTGCCACCGATGCTGCAGCAGTTATCTATTGATGTGCCTCGAATGTCTATTATCCCCAGATCTTTCGAGTGAGGTTGCAGTCTTGCCACTAGACATACTTGTCTGCGGTTTTCTTGCCTTCCCGATCTTCATGACTCTACATTTGGCAGGGAGGCCAGTTATTGACCAGGCTTGTAGCCTGTCCAGGTCTCTTTGTAGTCCTCCTGATCCTCGACTGATTTAATTCTTCTCATTAACTTCACATCATCTGCAAACAGGGACACTTCTGAGTCTATCCCTTCCGTTATGTCATTCACATATTCCAAAAACAGCACAGGTCCTAGGACTGACCCCTGTGGGACCCCGCTCGACACAGGCGCCCACTGTTGCCTCGCTGTCAGGTATTCTCTGATCCATTACAGTGCCCTTCCTTCTGCACTAATCTCTTGTGAGGAACTGTGTCGAAGGCCTTCTTGCAGTCCAAAAAAAAATGCAATCAACCCACTCCTCCCTCTCATGTCTTACTTCAGTTACCTTGTCATTAAACTCCAGTAGGTTTGTGACACAGAATTTGCCTTCCATGAATCCGTGCTGACTGTCGTTTATAATCTTGTTCCGTTCCAGGTGCTCCACCACTCTCCTCCTGATAATCTTCTCCATGACTTTGCATACTATACACGTCAGTGACACTGGATCTATAGTTTAGTGCCTCGTTTCTGTCCCTTTCTTAAAGATGGGGACTACATTTGCCGTCTTCCATACCTCAGGTAGTTGCCCAGTTTCAAGGGATGTGTTGAAGATTGTGGTTAGTGGCACACAGTATCTCTGCTCCCTCTCTAAGGACCCACGGAGAGATGTCCGGTCCCACCGCCTTTGAGGTATCAAGGTCACTTAGGAGCTTCTTCATCTCCTCGGTTGTGTGTATTTCATCCAACACTTGTTGGTATATCCCTTGTTGGTGTACCCCTCTGTTTTGTCTTTCCAGTGTAAATACTTCCTTAAATCTCGTGTTGAGCTCCTCACATACTTCTTGGTCGTTTCATGTGAACTCCCAACCTTCTTTCCTCAGCCTGATTACCTGGTGTTTGACTGTTGTCTTCCTCCTGATGTGACTATAAAGCAGTTTTGGGTCAGACTTGACTTTCGATGCTATGTCGTTTTCGTACTGTCGCTGAGCCTCCCTCCTTATCTGTGCATACTCGTTTCTGGCTCGTCGACTAATCTCTTTATTTTTCTGGGTCCTTTGCCTTCTGTACTTTTTCGATTGTCTAGCGCACTTAGGTTTTGCCTCCCTACACCTTCGGGTAAACGAAGGACTCATTCTGGTCTTCCCATTATTTCTGTTGCCCTTGGGAACAAACCTTTCCTCTGCCTCCTTGCATTTTGTTGTTACATAGTCCATCATTTCGTCTACTGACTCTCCTTCGAACTCTCTTTCCCACTGAACCTCCTGCAAGAAGGTCCTCATACCTGTGTAGTCCCCCCTTTTATAGTTTAAATTTTCTCTTTCTACTCCTGTTACCCTCTCCACTTGTAGCTCTACGATGTATTCAAAGCTCAGAACCACGTGGTCACTAGCTCCAAGGGGCCTTTCATATGTGATGTTCCCAATGTCTGAGCTACTCAGGGTGAACACAAGGTCAGTTTGCTGGTTCATCCTCCCTCTCTCTTCTCATGGTAAATGTGCCTAGCTTGGGTCTTGGGAAACACTATAAAACTTGGTTTTGTTAACAGAAAGTTTGGGCTAAGTCCCTAACATGCCCATGAGTAGTTCAGTTGGTTGTTTGTGCGGAACATTTCATTTCCTTGTCGTGATTTGATGCTTATCTCTCCTCGTTGTGTGTGTGTGTGTGTGTGTGTGTGTGTGATGTGTGTTGGTTTTTTGTTTAACATATGCATATTTTTGTGAGGAACTTGTGTACATCACTTTAGAGTATTTTTATTTTGTGTGAATTTATTATGCCTATTCCATGATAGGAAACTTTCAAGATCTTGATAAAAAGGTAATAGAAAGGACTTTATGTCCAGAATGACAATCACTAACCTCATACTCTACTAGGAAGGGACTGGACAGGTACTGAACAAGGGAATTGTTTTCGTCGAATATTAGGAAGGACTTCAGCTCGGATGTTATCCTGAAGCGCATCTCACACATCTGGTTGTCGAAGGGGTAAAGTGCCAGGTCAAAGTTGCACTTATACAGCGTTCCATACTTCCTTCTGATGGTCAGCGGGTTCACCAGTCCACTGTACACCTCGACTGTGGAGTGTTGTGCAACATGTATTAATAATAAAGTATTTTTTTTAGCTTTGAGAGTTTGCAATTATGTAAATCCTTAGCGATAATATACAGCTGTCAAATTAAAGGTTATGAGGTAATGCATATCGTGTCGTGAATAATGAGAAAGAATTTTGCTTAAAAGCGAATAAGTGGAAAAAATTACAGTTTTCTTTTATTTACGTAATAATTAACTTTTTATGTGTTCCTACCTTCGGCAGGTGCAGCTTTGTCCATAATAAAATCTTGAACATTTCGATGAATAAACATGACTACGTCCTCGTCTATGTAGGTGCGGTGGATGTTGTCCGTGTTGATAAAGTTCACCTGAGGTATCCACAACTTTAGCACAGTATCTGTGTTCAACCTGTTCAAACTGTCGTTCACTTTCAGGTTCAAGTAATTCATTCTGTTATCCATCCAAGTCATAGCAATATCATATGCCACTTCCATAGTCATGTCGATTGTTTTAACGGCTATGGTATCAATAGTTACATTAAGAATAATGGGTAGACTTAAAGACTCTCCTCCACTCAGCCTTGGTGGCAAATGTCGCTGGTAAGCCTGAGGAAAAGCTACAAGTTGGCAGTCAAGCTCGTCGCTGTTGTCACGACAGTCGTACTTGAGATCGCAGCGTTGGTGGATGGGGATGCAAGTGGCGTCGTCACAGCTGAAGTGTTCAGGAGGACAAGGTGATAGAGATAATCTCCTGCGTCCTCCTGGCTTCTGGCCACACACAACCCGTTCCAGACGCCACCAACGACGTCCCATCGGAAAATCAGGTAGTGATTCTTCCATCTGGGCAACAGTGATGTTTTTGACAACATCCAGCCATGTCCACTGGTTTTCAACTCTTTTGATATGATACTCGCCGTACCCAATGAATATCAGGTCACCAATGGTTTTTTGGTAGGCAACAAAATAAACATTACGTAGCTCTTGCTCGCAGGTACCAATAAGTGAAAATCTATGTTGTTTCGTAAAAGTACACACTGCACAACGAATTTGCATATCACAGTTGATGTCAGCAGCACCATAACGACTCAGT
This sequence comes from Cherax destructor, assembly GCA_009830355.1. Lineage (NCBI taxonomy): Eukaryota > Metazoa > Arthropoda > Malacostraca > Decapoda > Parastacidae > Cherax > Cherax destructor. The sequence goes on along the minus strand of WNWK01005697.1, from coordinate 66,791 downwards.
GATACGCAGTTCTCGTAGCGTTGTCCGTTCGGCTCGTACGGTGCCCAGAATATTTTATCAACAATTTTTCCATTATATGTTCTCCACACGTTCTCTTCGGCTTTATCTGTGAGCGACATCCAGAAGTTATAATGACAGTTCTCAGACTCAGGGTGAGTAGCGGCAGAGACATTTTGTAGAATGTAGACATCGTCAATGGTTTCAGCCCAGGGCAATTGAGCCCCCAGGGCCTCACACACGTACTGAGCTGTTTTCTCCGGCACCGACGGGAACCAGAAATAACTCTTATTGACACTTTGTTGACAAAATTTTTCGTAAGGGAGATCGTAGCTGGAGACGACCTTGAGCGACCAGCCGGCTCCCCAGGAGAGGTAGCTGCCTTCAGGATTTGTCTCGCATCTCGCAAACGCCACGATCTCGTTGTCAGTAAGTACTCGGTCCCATACATTCACCTGTAAAGGACACTCAGTATAGCTAAGATAACTGGATAAACGTTTAGTATTTATTCAAAACAAAACGAGACTGGAACGGTTAAAGTAACTTAATTAGCCGAATAAAAACATACCGGACTGGCTAGAACAATGAGGGTTTAATACAATTTAAACGATTGACCATAACTAAGAAATATTTGAAGGAATTGTATGGATATAACGTGAAAATTTAAATAGAATTGAAGGATAGAGCTGTATCTATAAATAACTTTGTAAACTAGGCAAAACAAAATGCAACATTTCGGCTTAGGACAGAAATGTTGTGAATGCAAAAAAACAACAACTAGTGACTAGAAAACAATACGACTAAAACAAAGTTTACTAAATATGTGTTAGCTAGAGGAACTGTATCAGTTAGAGTGGAATAAAAAAAAAAGTAAACATGTTTAGAGTCTTTAACTAGCTAAATAAAACAATTAAATTGATAAAACTGGAATAATTTAATTTCGGAGTAATTCGATAAAGTTGGAATAACTTTTAAAAGCTAATTACCATTGGACACAATACCTTTGATGTGTTGGTATCAATTACCTTAGCCGGTAGAAGGGTGAATCGTGGATCTATGTTACTGGCATTGTGTTCATTAATCGTGTTAATGGCACCATTTCATAAGCTTTTTTCTACGCCACTCGCACCTTTTACTCCATTTTTTTTTTTTGGGGGGGGGGGGGTACAAACAAGGGACTCATCACTCGAGTATTTTCCAAAAGTTGAAAATTCTTTTTAAGTTTAGATATCCGTACGCTTTTTATTTCACATGAAACTATTACCCTGAAAGAGTATGTAAGCTCAGAACAGCATACCAAATTAAAACGCTAATACCAAAAAAAGTATTATCATTAATGTGGGTCTCATAAGTCAGTATGTAATTGTTCATGGCAAAGAATAAAAACCACTACGTTATTGTTTTGTGAATATCAATCGTCTGCCAGAATATTAACCTAATCCTCCTGCTCATCTTAAGAGATCTGTTTTTTTTTTAATATTGTTTTCTGTTTTGAGTTCTTCGAAGGAATTGGCTTTTCATAGTTGAATTTCATGCCATGTACCGTTTCAGTTTCCTAATATACTTATTTTTTTTAAATACTGCTATGAGACAGAGAAAGATGAAAGGTGCATGGATAGTATCCTGAGGAAATTACCTTTTTTCTATACTCAGAATTGATTGTTTTATTTACCGCATCTTACATTTATTAGAAAACCGAATACCAACCGAACATCACAGTTAAACTGCATGATAGTTTCTGTTTCCTAAATGTCTTAAAATATCTCGCCGTAGTTTCACCGTCATGTCTATGATGTTAGGAAAGATAGAAAGTGCATAAGAAGACAGAAAGCGCCTGAGGACTTGAACTTTATACACAGTTCAAAGAAAATATTATTTTATTTAATGTTTCTCTCTGCGATGTTTCTTAGAAAATAGAATAGCAACTACAGTTCCATTAGCTAACTCTCAATGATCCCAATTGTCACATGCATTCAAAAAAATCTGAGGAAAAATAAAATCTGTTTTTTTTTATCTTCTGTTTCCTTTAACTCCATGTGGCTGTGGTCTATCAGATATAAGAAACTGTTGGCTAATATAAAGTCGAGATAACCTCGGCTGCCTCTATACAAATAAGGTTTCTTAACAGCTTATCCGGTAGTTTTTCTTTAGTTTCATAAATTCTACTGGCTGCAGCGTATTATTTAAGATAAAATATATCATATTTTGTATAAATTACTTTTTTCTTTTGCTTTATAAGGGTGAAAAACCTCGCTTAGATTATTAAGACTGTTATTCCTATGCTTTGATTCTTCCCTATATATTGTCAGGCATTCTGAGATACGACAGTGTGTGGCATGCATGCAACCTTCTTTGTTTTATATATCAAAATAGTATGTTTAACATAGCGGAAATATATTGAAGAGATGATAAGCAGCTAATCTCAGCAGTTTGCTGAGAATTCCTTTAACATTTTTGCCTTAGTATTTTCCTGCTTATATTTACCCCATTTATCATTGATATTAGGCCTTAAGCAACATAAATAATAATAATAATAATAATAATAATAATAATAATAATAATAATAATAATGGTATTTGCTATACCCGAAAGGGTCATACAGCACTGCAGGGAACAATGTGCGAAGAACAGCAATTAGTAAGGGGCAGGAGTGTATAAGGATAGGGGTTAGTGGGGGTAATACAGTGTGCAAGTGTAAAATCTACATGTGGAGAAAATTCTCCAGTAAAGGGGGTATCTCTCAGCCCTAAGCCCCCTCAGCACTCTGTGGGACTTAGCCCTTCTGGAAGGGGCTAGTGAACTCTTCCTTCCTCGCAAACAGCTTTATGAGGAACATATTTATGTACCAAAGGGTCACGAGGCACGCCTTCCTCTCCTTGCTAAAGTTCCTGATCAACTATACAACGAGGTTAAATGAGAGTAATTACTCTTTCTCCATAGCAGGAAAATTAAGGGAAAACTTGCGCCCAACTTTATTAACAAGTTGGGACTATTAGGAATTCTAGTCTATAGCTAGATAACAAGAAATCTACTCTCTTGTATTAAATACTGTTCTAATGTATAGCAAGGAACACAGAAAATACCCTTGAGGGAAACTGGGAGTCTGTTGTTCTTGCCCCAAACATCAATGTATCTTGTGATTTAACAAAAAACAGCATCTTTCTTTTTACTAGAATTGTAGCATGGATAAAGGAGTACACAAAGGACGATGGGAGTCAAATTCCTAGATAACCTGCCATACATTATAGACGAAGTGGACATCGGCGCAATGTGTATGACAGCAGTGTGAACTGCATGTAATTAAGACACTAACCGAGTCTAGAAAAAAAAAACTGAAGTATTTTCTCAAGAAAAAATGCTGCAACCTAAAATTGAAAAGGATATAAGACCGTAAGTGTACACAGTAATAACCTGATAATGACAATGGAAGTGGTCAGTACAGAGCAACCATGAAATTACAACGAGTAAATAATCATTCGTGAATGCAAATGTGGAGGAGAAATTATGAATCCTTGGCACTTCACAGGAGGGATTAAAAAGTCAGATGTAGGGTGAACATCAAGAGAAGGTAAATTAAGAAAGCCAATAAAGAAAGAATTCGGAGAAGAAAGGGACGCAGTAAACGAGAAGACGAATAAAAAAATTGCTTTACGAATATCTGTCACTGTATTGTGCATGAAAGAAGCGTGAAAGTCATGGAAATAAAAAAAAATAACTCAGACAAAGGCAAAGATCGAAAAGCCCCAAAGACACAGAAGTAACCCGTGAAGATGAATGACATCAAGTTTAGAAAGACTATGGTGTTGGTCACCATAGTCCCATTAAGATAAGATCACAGTGGAGTGAAGGTGAAGGGTTTTTCTATCAGCTCCCCTAGGCAAGATGGGCCAAAGTTTTAAGGAAGTTCAAGAGGCTATGACAAACAGCTTTCAGGGAGGTTATATAAGGCTTCCAGAACATTCACCGATAAAACAGAGGACAGGAAAAACTTGACCAAATATTGTTAAGAGATATGAAATCCCCCCCCCAAAAAAAAAAAACAAAAAAAAAAAAACTAATGACCAAACAAGATTCAAAAACAGTAAAAGGATTGACGTAAGTTTATGGGGCATGAAGGGCACGTTATAAGGTTCTTCATTGTAAGAAGTAAGGTCCAGAGGTTCTGACTCTGTCTTTCAGGATTGGAGGAAAGAAATGAGGATACGTGGAGAAGGTTATACCCAGTTGCTGTGGCAACATCAACAAGGATCCTCAACGCTATCGCCTGCAGCCTCAAGAATGGGTGCAGGGTGTTGTCAGTATTTGCCTTTCAGCTTCAGTATCTTTCCAGATTGAGCACGCAGAAGTAATGGAAATGACAGTGGACACGTTAGGTCACCAACACGTATATTTTGCTACCTCTATAAAACGAAGGGCCAGTTGGCAGCTCTGTCGTAACGTTGCGGCCCCTTTTTCAGTATGTTTCAGTTGCATTTCACAAGTACAGTCAGGAGAGACCCAGGATTCACATTTCTGATAACGCCTACCCGAGACTGGGGAATTACAATCGATGGAGGTGGTAACGAGTTGTAACAAATGAGCTGAAGGAGGCAAAGGAGGGGACGACATGAAAATAGGAGATATAACATAAATACAAAGGCATCGAGTGTAAAAATGAGAAGGAGAAGAGGGGATATGATTGCTGTCATGAGAATCAAGCACCATAGATCAAGCAAAGTCCACCGCTGTAAAAGATCATATAGATAATTTTTAACAGGAAAAACCACGAGTTCGAGGATCGAAATGTATAGGGGATGCCGGTATTTAAAACCAGGAGAGGAAGACAAGTGTGAAAATCCCCCAAGTAGTCCTTACGAGAATTACTGTGAGGCGCTCCCTAAACTATTACATTCCATCACAGTGAGACACTCCCTAAACTATTACATTCCATCACAGTGAGACACTCCCTAAACTATTACATTCCATCACAGTGAGACACTCCCTAAACTATTAAATTACATCACAGTGAGACACTCCCTAAACTATTACATTCCATCACAGTGAGACACTCCCTAAACTATTACATTCCATCACAGTGAGACGCTCCCTAAACTATTACATTCCATCACAGTGAGACACTCCCTAAACTATTACATTCCATCACAGTGAGACGCTCCCTAAACTATTACATTCCATCACAGTGAGACGCTCCCTAAACTATTACATTCCATCACAGTGAGACACTCCCTAAACTATTACATTCCATCACAGTGAGACGCTCCAAACTATTACATTCCATCACAGTGAGACACTCCCTAAAACTATTACATTACATCACAGTGAGACGCTCCCTAAACTATTACATTCCATCACAGTGAGACGCTCCCAAACTATTACATTCCATCACAGTGAGACGCTCCCTAAACTATTACATTCCATCACAGTGAGACACTCCTAAACTATTACATTCCATCACAGTGAGACGCTCCCTAAACTATTACATTCCATCACAGTGAGACGCTCCCTAAACTATTACATTCCATCACAGTGAGACGCTCCCTAAACTATTACAACTGATTCATTGCTATATAGACTGTTTGTGGAGGCGAGTATTCAAGCAGGAGGAGGCTGAAATATAATCCTTGAGCATACAACTGTGACGAGTGTCCTCGCAACATGAAACAAGCCTAGTTCGTTATGCTCATGTTGTTTGTAGGATCGATGGCTCAGTTGGAAAGGTGATATATATATTGTGTGGCTTCTTGAGACGGGACAATGTGTCGTGGGGTATATATAGTATATTATTGTAACCACGAACGAGAGGTATTGATCAATAACAACACTGCAGGAGCCAAGGACTCGAACCCATGTACTGGCTCTCCTCATGGTAAGCCAGAACCACTTGACGCCTTAGCCCACATGAGGCGGGCCAGTACAACATGGGTTCGAGTCCTTGGCTAGTGCAGTGGTATTGATCAATACCACTCGTTCGTGGTTACAATAACATATATATGCTGCTCGTGGACTAGTACACCAAACAGGGAGGAGAATGAAAATTAGTCTAGAAGCTCCCACAGCACCGTATGTCCTCGGATGGCGGTAAAACAGGTAGCTGTGCTGGCTGCGCCATCTTTGTAGGATTGGGTGGTCCTTTTTCAGATCCATAAATCTAAGAAAAACCTCTTTACCCTTATCAAAATACTGTTCACTTATATGCTTCACTGTAAACACTTGTTCTAAACGTCCACTACTCTTCCTAAAGCCTCCTTGTTCATCTGCGATCCTGCTCTTCGTCTTACTCTTAATTCTTTGAATAATAACTCTACCATACACTTTGTTAAGTAAAAGGACACAAATGCAACTAATGTGACATTTTATTGTGGCAACGTTTCGCTCTCCAGGAGCTTTCTCAAGCCGTTACAAGCGATAATGGACATAGTGGGTTTATATATTCTCAAAGTGAGGTGAAATACTAGTGATGGTAGTAGTAGTGGTAGTAGTAGTGATAGTAGTAGTAGTAGTAATACAATAAGGTAGAACAATCAATATACACATGAGTAAAAGGTGATAAAACAAATACTTGGGTGGTATAACAATAGGTTAGACAAATATTTCTGCTGGAGGTTGAAATATCGAAGGCCTGTGGAGTGTTCCACATCTACGATGTGCTTGTGTTGAATTAGTAGGAGAGACTATGTGATGGTAGGGTTTACTGTTTTCAGGAGGATTCTTGCTAAGACTTCAGAGATGGTGAAACTGCCTTTGTTTTGTTTAATTGTGTTAGAAACAGAGATAAGTGCTGATTCAAGGCATTTGCGTCTACGGAAATTAGTTTCTTTGATTACTAGTCGGGCGTCTTTGAATTTCATGAGATGATTGTTGGAATTTCGGTGTTGTACGCAGGCGTTGTTCAGGTTATCGTTTCTGCATGCATTAATGTGTTCATTGATGCGTGTTCGAGGTTCCTTGCTGTTTCTCCTACATAAATTCTGTAGGAGAAACAGCAAGGAACCTCTAAATTCTGTAGGAGAAACAGCAAGGAACTCGAAACACGCATCAATGAACACATTAATGCATGCAGAAACGATAACCTGAACAACGCCTGCGTACAACACCGAAATTCCAACAATCATCTCATGAAATTCAAAGACGCCCGACTAGTAATCAAAGAAACTAATTTCAGACGCAAATGCCTTGAATCAGCACTTATTCTGTTTCTAACACAATTAAACAAAACAAAGGCAGTTTCACCATCTCTGAAGTCTTAGCAAGAATCCTCCTGAAACAGTAAACCCTACCATCACATGTCTCTCCTACTATCAACACAAGCACATCGTAGATGTGGAACACTCTACAGGCCTTCGATATTTCAACCTCCAGCAGAAATATTTGTCTAACCTATTGTTATACCACCAAGTATTTGTTTTATCACCTTTTACTCATGTGTATATTGATTGTTCTACCTTATTGTATTACTACTACTACTACTATCACTACTACTACCACTACTACTACCACCACTAGTATTTCACCTCACTTTGAGAATATATAAACCCACTATGTCCATTATCGCTTGTAACGGCTTGAGAAAGCTCCTGAGAGCGAAACTTGCCAATAAAATGTCACATTAGTTGCATTTGTGTCCTTTACTTAACATATTGTCGGTAATTCTACCAATATTATTACACCATACACTTTACCAGGTAAACTGAACAGGCTTATTGCCCATTTAATTCTTGCACACTCTTTTGTCCCCTTTGTCCCTATACCTGGAGTATCCCTGGAAAGAGCTTCGGGGGTCAACGACCACCTGGCCCGGTCTGAGATCAGGTCTCGTAGTGAATCAGGGTCTGATCAACCAGGCTGTTACTGCTGGCCGCACGTAAACCGGCGTAAAATCCACAGCCCCGGCTGATCAGACACTGACTTTAGGTGCCTGTCCAGCGCATTCTTGAAAATAGCCAGGGGTCTATTGGTAATCTCCCTTATGTATGCTGGGAGGCAGTTGAACAGTCTTTGGCCTCTGACACTTATTGTGTTGTCTCTAAATGTTGTATCTCCTGTCAAGTCTTTTGCATTCGTGGGGAGAGTTTCGTGTGCAAGTTTGGAACTAATCCCTCTAGGATTTTCCAAGTGTATATTATCATATATCTTTCTCGCTTGCATTTCATGAAATATAAATAATAATACTAATATCTTTATTTACTACAAGTACATGTACATTGTATACAGGCCTAGCTGACATCAATGACATACTACTATATAGAAAGCCCCTTGTTATGCAGAGCATTTCGGGCAAATTAGGTCCTTGTCCCAGGATCCGACCCACACCAGTCGACTAACTTCTAGTTACCCATTTTACTGATGGGTGAACATAGACAACAGGTGTAAAGAAACACGCCCAATGTTTCTACCCGCGCTGGGAATCGAATGCAGACCCTCGCCGTGTGAAGCGAGAGTTTTAGCGATCACGGGGCACCGTTCCCAGTAATTTAGGTGGTTTATCGTACTTATGTGTGCCGTGAAAGTTCTCTGTACATTCTCCAAGTCAGTAATTTCGCCTGCCTTGAAGGGGGCAGTTAGTGTTCAGCAGTATTCCAGCCTAGAGAGAACAAGCGAGTTGAAGAGAATCATCATGGGCTTAACATCCCTAGTTTTGAAGGTTCTCATTATCCATCCAATCATTTTTCTAGCAGATTTAGTAGATACATTGTTGTGGTCTTTGAAGATGAGATCCTCTGCCATTATCACTCCCAGATCCTTCTCATTAGTTTTTCGCTCTTTTGTTTGGTTAGAATTTGTTGTATACCTTGATACAGTTTTAATTTTCTCAAGTTTTCCATATCTGAGTAGTTGAAATTTCTCTTCAATGAACTTCATATTCTTTTCTGCGGCCCATTTAAAATTTTGGTTTATGTTTGCTTGCATCTCTGTCTATGTCAGATATGAGGATGAGGAACAAGATAGGAGCCAGTACTTTCCCTTGTGGAACATAGCTTTTCACTGTAGCCGCCTCAGAAATGACTGTTTAGTATATCTCTCTGTGTTCTATTTGTTAGGACGTTATAGATTAAACTACCAACTTTTCCTGTTATTTCTTTATCACGCATTTTGTGTGCTATTACACCGTGGTCACACTTGTTTAAGGTTTTCGCAAAGTCTGTATATACTACATCTGCATTTTGTTTATCCTCTAATGCATCCAGACCTTGTCATAGTGGTCTAGTAGCTGGGACAGGCTGGAGCTCTAAACCTGTGTTGTGTAATTGATGGGTATCGAGGTAGTTGGCGATCTTGCTTCTTAGAAACCTTTCAAAGATTTTTATGATATGGGATGTTAGTACTATCTGTGTGTAGTTCTTTGCATTTGCTTTACTGCCACCTTTGTGGAGTGCGGCTATGTCTGTTGTTTTTAGTGACTCTGGGATGACCCCTGTGTCCATGCTCCCTCTCTATAGAATGCTGAAGATACGTGACAGGGGCTTCTTGCAGTTCTTGATGAACACGGAGTTCTACGAGTGTGCGTGGGCATGTCCTTAATTAACTTTTCGAAGTCTCTTGGTGTTAGGTAAATATCATAGATTTTTGAAATGACCAAATTTTGGGTCTCGGTCATAATAAAATCATTTAGATTGTCGACCCTGAGTCTGGTTAACGGCTCACTGAACAATGAGTTATATTGGGACCTTAGCATCTCACTCATTTCATTGCTGTCATGTGTAGGTCCTATCCCGCCTAAGCATGGACCCAATACTTGATGTTGTTTTTTCCTTAGATTTGGCATAAGAGAAGAAGTATTTTTTGTTTCTTTCAATTTCCTTTATGACTTTATGCAAACGAACTATGCATGTTCTGTACCAATCCCTAGGTACCTTCCCCTCTTCCATACATTTATGAAATACAGTCACCAACCATTCCAAAACTATATCCCCACATGCTTTTAACATTTCTGCCTTGATCTCGTGAATCCCAGCTGCATTACCCCCTTTCATTCTTCCTATAGCCTCACATGCCTTTCGCACACTCACATCTAGCTCTTCCTCACTCCTAAACGATGTTATACCTCCCTGACCAATGCATGAAATCACAGCTTCCATATCTTCATAAACATTTAACAGTTAATCAAAATATTCCCTGCATCTTCCCGAGTCCTCCGGCTTCCCCGTCCAACAACTCTTCTACTTTTAACTGTTAAATCCATTAGATTCCCTAGGTTTTCTTAACTTATTAATCTCACTCCAAGACTTTTTCTTGTTCTCAGCAAAATTTGTTGAGAGCATCTCACCTTCTCATTTGCTCTCCTTTTACATTGCTTCACCACTATCTTAACCTATCTTTTTGTCTCCATATACTACTCCCTCATTATATCCGTTCTACTTTGTAAAAAACTCTCATATGCCAACTTTTTCTTTCTCACTACTCTCTTTACCACATCATTCCACCAATCACTCTTCATCCCTCCCGCACCCACTTTCCTATACCCACACACTTCTGCTGAACACTCTAGCACTGCATTCTTAAATCTACCCACATTATTCTACAACCTCGTTGCCTATGTTCTCACTTGCCCGTCTTTCTGCCTATAGATGCTTATATCTTACCCTTACTTCATCCTTTAGTTTATAAACCTTCACCTCTCTCTTACTTGCAGATGCCATTCTCCTTGTATCTCATTTATCTTTTAATTTTACTTTAGCTACAACTAAAAAATGATCTGATATATCTGTTGCCCCTCTATAGACAGGCATATCCTAAAGTCTACCTATCAATCTTTTATTTACAAATACAGAGTCTAACAAAATACTGTCATTTCGCCTTATATCATATATCGTATAATTATCCGTTTTTTCTTAAAATATATACTATTACATATTACCAAACCTTTTTCTATACAAAGTTCAATTAACCCCCCCCATTATCATTTACCCCTAGCACCTAAACTTACCAACCAGACCCTTTGTAACCGTTTCTCGCACTTTGATATTCAGGTCCCCTACTACAATTATTCTTTCACTTGGTTCAAAACTCCCTAAACACTAACTTAACATCTTACAATTTTTTTTCTCTCTCTACACTCCTCTCTTCTCCAAGTGCATAAATACATATTATAACCCTCATTTTGTATTCGATCCTTATTTTAATTCACATAATATTTGAATTTATAAATACATATATTCCCACTTCTACCATAACTAATACTTCGACATTATTGCTACCACCCCTTTCTTACCTGGTCCAATTTATTTCTCAACAGTAAAATTCCCCTACCCCCCTTCGACTTTGTTTCGCTTACAGCCAGAACATCCAACTTCTTTTCATTCAAAATATTGGATGCCATCTCTTTCTTATCATTTTCAATACATCCACACATATTCAAACATCCCATCTTTATAAAGTTTATATTATTATTTTTAGTAATTTATTCAGAACAGGGGGTCACTAGCCATCTGCTCCCGGCATTTTAGTTGCCTCTTGCAACACGTATGGCTAATGGATGAGATTCTTTTTCCACTTCCCCCGTGGAAAATTGAGTGTAAAACGAAATCGTGCTAAATAAACTTAATGTAAACAGCCTACCCAGAGGCTGTTTCAAACTGCGCGGCACTATGGTGCTGCCCTCTATAGGCCTATCAAGGTCGGGCTGGTCAGCCATGCTTCTCTCTCACTAACACGGCCTACCTCACTGAAGCAGCATCTCCCCTACGAACTGGCTCCCGGTCCCTCGCACTCTGTCCCCGTGTACACCTACACCTTGCCATTAATAAACTGAGTCTAGTCATCGGCCGTATCTCTGCACCTACGCTACCATTCTACTGCCCAAAGTAAGCAAGCTAAGAAGATAGACTTAACAGTGGTGACAGCAGTGGTTCACGGCAGAGTGCTAGGAGGGGGACCCACCTGCCCAGTCGATCATCCGACCAAGCCAGTCATATCCAGGTCATCTGCTGGCTTATCGCATCATCCGTAGCTCCCAGAGTCTCGTGGGTGCCTGAGTCAGAGCATCGTCCACGATTTTTCCACAAAATCGCGACATAGGGCGTCATCTCCAGCTCCCCAGCCTGAAGCAGTCACGTGTGTGTTCATCTCCTATTCTACAACTCTCCAGTATTCTCCTACACCCTTCTGCATCCAGCAGCGTCTCGACGCCCTTCCTACAGCTACAAGAGACGCGAGGTGAGGTCGTTTTGGGGTGTGGTGGTGGTGTGTCCACGAGTGCCGCTGCCTGCCTATCTCCCACCACAACCACCTACTCTCCACTCCTTGCTACGTTTCTACGCTCCCTCTACCCAGCTCGTCGCCTGTGTGTTGTTTTCTCCGAGTTCTTAAAGAAGCCAGCCCTGGCTTGACCACGTGGGAACCCATCGTGCTTGTCCCAAGCCAAGCCAAGTCGTTCCCAGCAACTAGTTCCTGCGTTCTTCAATCTTCACCCTCCAGCTTCAGCAGTGATTTAAAAAATTTTTTTTTATTGTATTAGCACCAGTATCTTAAACTCTCCCCGACTCACGTAGGGGGAGAGTTTTTTTTCAGCCTGCACCGGCAATTTCCTATTGTAAATGTCAGGTGACCGGAAGCCAGTTTCCCCTGGGTAACCTTGCTTGCTTGTTTACACCTTCGTGCCCGCCAGTATTGTCGTGTCGAGACGACACGCGGTAGGTGGCCGAGCGGATGTAAACAGCCTACCCAGAGGCTGTTTCAAACTGCGCGGCACTATGGTGCTGCCCTCTATAGGCCTATCAAGGTCGGGCTGGTCAGCCATGCTTCTCTCTCACTAACACGGCCTACCTCACTGAAGCAGCATCTCCCCTACGAACTGGCTCCGGTCCCTCGCACTCTGTCCCCGTGTACACCTACACCTTGCCATTAATAAACTGAGTCTAGTCATCGGCCGTATCTCTGCACCTACGCTATCATTCTACTGCCCAAAGTAAGCAAGCTAAGAAGATAGACTTAACATTAATAATTTTTTGGAAAAAACATGGTTACAGTCCTTGGGTCCCAAAAATGCCACGTAACCTTTTTTTTAGGTCTCTAAATCTTAAAAAAAATGATAATGTAATTGTTGTTCATTTTCGTGATGTATTATGTTTAATGCATTGCTTAATTAAGGATACATATGTTACAAATATAATATTTCTTACCTTAAATTGCGATCGCTGGTGCTTGTCAATGATTCTCAAGAGAATGAAGAGGGATGCTGTGCCCCTATTGGGCTGAGGTGGATGACTGTTGATTGTCAGCTGAAGTGGACGGTTGTTGATTGTCAGCTGAAGTGGACGGTTGTGGATTGTCAGCTGAAGTGGATGGTTGAGGGTCTAGCACTAAAGTCGATGGTTGTACTGGGGAAAGGGTAGGTTCTGTAGTGCATCTCTGGTCTCTTTTACTCTGCAGTACTTTATACAGCTGACAGTAAAGCATCATCATCTGCTCTAGACCTCGTCTCAAAGCTGTGCTTCTAGATTTGTTAGGGTCCTCTTCAGTGAAAAAGTCTGCTAGTTTAGCAGCAACATAAAACTGATCAAGTAACTGTTGCAATGTTAACTGTTTTCCTTCAGTTTTTTTCTTCTTCATCTTCCTCTGTTATCTGCCTCCCTTGTTTCTGCAGTGAGCTCTGTCAACATTTCCTATGGACTTATGTCTTCATCATCATCTTCCAAGAGCTCATTTACATCAACTTCCTGCTTATACTCAATCACCTGGTAATTGCCTTGCCAGCTGAACTATTTTCTGCACCTTACTTTCAAACAAGTGAAAACCAGTGAAAGAATTCACTACACTAGGCCTTAACTTTCCCCAGTTTGCATTTAATATTGATTGGGTGACTCTTCCATGCGCTTCAAGCATAGTTGCTGGGGTCTGCAAATGTTAAATTTATTCTGAATGTTTGCTACTGCCAGGTTGAAGTCAGAGTCAACTGATGCAACTACATTTTTTATCAATTTCCTTGTGTAGTTACACTTGAATGACTTAATAACTCTACGATCCATTAGCTGTATTAAAGATATTGCATTTGGCTGTATAAATACAACTTTTACTTGTATTTTTACATCCATCAAGCTTGTGTATGAGTGTGGGAATTGTCAAGAATGAAGAGTAGTCTGAATGCAAGGTTCTTGCTGCTCAGGTAAAACGTGACTTCAGGAATAAAGTGATGCATAATTAAACCAATCAATAAATAATTCCTCTGTCATCCATGCAGACTGATATGACCTCCAAATTACTGGTAAAGTGATTATATCTACATCTTTCAAAGCTCGAAGAGTCATGGAATGGTAAATTATTTACACTTGAAATCACCTAATGCATTACAGCAAAGGAGCAAGGGAACTTAGAAGAGTCAGACAGAACACCGAACACAATCATACTAGGAAGTTAAATAATCTCATAGCACAGAGTGGTTGGACCACACATGCTAATCCGGAGTTTGTTATGAACCTGTCTAGCAAAGAATTAAGTGGTGACCGACAGGCAGTGCTAGGGTTTGGATTAAGCTTTGCGCCCACAACTAATGATGATAATTATGTAAACTTACCAAAATCGTTTTGCATGCTGGAAAAACACGGTGACTTGACACCTGATACATTTAATATATACAAAGGTATGGTATATGGAACATTACTCCAGCCGCTGCTCCCCAACTGCCCATTAAGATTCACAAAAGCTTACAAAGATCTCAATAATGATGAGACTCTGCACCTCTCAAGGGGTGATAAATCTAAGGTAGTTGTTATTTTGGATAAAACTGAATATTTAGGGTAAATGAACCATTTATTGAGTGATAATGAAACGTATGAACCGCTCATTAAAAACCTCACCGACCAGGTTAACATCCATTTCAATAAACACCTTAAAACGTTATTGAAGGAGAATGATGAATTAATTAAACATCTCGGCTAGGTCAGCAACTCTACCATATCTTTATGGGGTAATCAAGACTTATAAGCCAGGATACCCAGCCCGTCCTATTATAAGTTCAGTAGGCTCAGCAGAGCATATAACCTATCTAAATGGCTGGTTAAACTTCTAACTCCCATGGTCGGTAGGATATCGGATGCACATATTAAAAATAATGTTGACCTTAATGAAATGCTCCAGAAATTAAATGTCCCATATTACTTTACCCTAGTGAGCTTTGATGTCACAGCTCTGTTCACCAAAGTCCCTCACTTACTTTCGTACCTCGAAGAGGAACTAGAAAACTTCCCCATGCCCTACCCCACGAAAATAATAATTGAATTGATAAAACTTTGTGTTACTGATTACAAGTTCGTGTTTGAAGGGAAATACTAGGCTCAAAAACAAGGGTTGGCAATGGAAAATCCTACCCAGACTCAATGGTCTAGTACCTTCCATTAAGTTCACTACAGAACAAGTTTTAATCCATCGTGTTGATAGACAATTCTAATTTACAGTCTATATGAAGTCGACCTACATTATGAGTCGTCATACATTCACTACTATTCCAATCACGACACCAGGGTAAAAAGGAGTGTGTTCCTCACAATGTTCTTGAGAGTCTTGCGCATCTGCAGTCCAGAGTACCTAGAGGACGAAATCAACAAGATATTCAACATAGCCACAAAATTGAGATATCCCAGTGATTTTGTCGAGAAAGCACTAATATCAGCAAGAAAGACTTTCTACACGACTGAACCTAAGGAAGTGATGACCAGGAAAAATGTACTAGATTTACCATACAATAAAAACATGGTTTGCCTGGGTAAGGCATTAACAAAGATCAATGTCAACCTTACTTTCAAAAACACAGGGACTGTGAAACAAAGGCTGATTAAACACACACCCTCCAACACACCCTCCAACACACCCTCCAACACACCCTCCAACACACCCTCCAACAAAGTTGGTGGGCTTTACAAGGTCCCGTGTGCTCAGTGTCCTCTCTCACATATTGATCAGACAGGTAAACTTCTGAAAACCAGAATAGCGCAACATGAATACACAGTCAGGAGAGGACAGGAGTCGAACGCTATCTTTAACCACGTTAGTTCCTGTAATCACCCACCAGGGTGGGCTGCTGCGCAGATTATTGTAGAGTATATTGTTCACAATCTTAAACAACAATGCAATACAAAATCACAGACTTGCTCATTATGCCAGGTGGTTTCATGATGGATTGGTGACGCCCAACCTGTGTCTACGCACCAAAACGTCATGCTAAGTCAGTTGTGAATGGTTATATAACACATTTAGGTGTTACTGTACCATACACTGACAGGTCTACAAGATTACGTGATAACATAGGTAGTGGCGTTAAAGGATATTAGAAGTGCAAATGTGGTTCATAGAAATATTATCGGAATGGTATAGAGGATTCCCAAGTAAGGCATATTAATCTATACTGAGAACACTGGTAGACAATATTTAGGAGAATATGAAGAGATACTTCTGAGTACCCCTGGGAACATTCGATTACCCAAGACCAGAACATTTAAACGGACAAGAGAACACACTAATTTCCTTTTTTTTTATTAATTAAAAAGGTTACACAAAACAACAACAATCCATATATATAGTATCCACTGAGAAACGTATTTTCTCAAGTCACTTGACCTGTTCTAAGCGGCTAGAAAAAGTTTGGGGCTGGCTATTATATTTTCTATAATAGCAAACAGGGGTGGTAGGTAGGGAGGAAACAGAAAAAAAAATGCACCAGCAGCGAACGCAGCTACAATGAATCCTAGCAAACAGAATTACAATCTACTCAAATTCTATGCTTTGGGTATCTGCAGGCATGGTATATATGGTAAAACATGACAACATGGCACCCACATGACAACAGGAGAGTGCAACTTCCCTTCCTGTAACTTATTTCACCCAGAAATGTGTCACTCATCAATTCATGAAAGAAAATGCTACAATGCATACTGCCAGGCACATCATCTAAAGTTGACAAGAAGACACAGACCAGCCAGACTATGAGAAACAAAAGAGGGGAGCCATAACCTCTCTAGGGACAGAGGTTTTTTAGGGCCAGGAGATAAAAAAGACTGGCAAGAAATGACAATAATCCTACACCAACTGAAAACACTTCTGGAGCAGAGGCACGGACATTGGCCTCCACTCCAGAACAACAGATATTAGGGGCAGAAAAAAAAATCCACCAATATAACGACATTTGTCTTTGCAAACATACAGGGTCTAAAGCCGTCAAAAAACAACAAAAATCCTTACATCAAGGGACTGCTCAAGGAGTCAAATGCAATGTTTGCAGCATTCACAGAGACCCACATAAAGGATCATTATGACAACGAAATATGGATCCCAGGTTATAACCTATTCAGATGCGACAGACTAAACAGGCAACAAGGGGTTGGCCTGTACGTCACAGAGTCGCTCATTTGCTCAGAACTACTAAACACCTCAAATGATGTAGTTGAAGTTTTGGCAGTAAAGATTGAAAACCAAATCTTGTCATTGCGCGCATTCAAGCCTCCAGACACAACTTCCCAGCAATTCCAGGAGCAGATTTTGAAAACTGACCAATGTCTGGAAAATCTCTCAACTCCTGCCACACACATCTTACTACTGGGAGATTTCAACTTGAGACACCTAAAATGGAGGAGTATAGCAAACAATGTTTTAGCAGAGATCACCCCAGGAGGCAGCGCAGATGAAAATTCACACACACACGAACTTTTAAATCTCTGCACCAAATTCACCTTAAACCAGCAAATATTAGAGCCTACAAGACTAGAAAATTAGCTGGACCTCATCTTCACTAACAACGACGATCTGATACGTAATATAACCGTATCAAAGACAATACAGGTACAGACATGTATGCACAGGGCTCCTGACCAGCAAAATGTGATTACGCATGAGGGTCTCTTCACCAAATTCAATTTCAATAAGAAAAATATACAAAGGGATCAAGTCATCCATGTCCTAAATGAAACAATCCAGAAAGATATCCTTAACTACACGGATCCGAACATTTGCCTAAAAAAAATTTACTCTGTGGTTCTTGAGATGTAAACTAGAAAGAGAGAGATGCTCCCTATACAGACGAAGGCGAAGAGTCACAGAGCTGCAGAGAGGGGCC
This sequence comes from Cherax destructor, assembly GCA_009830355.1. NCBI lineage: Eukaryota > Metazoa > Arthropoda > Malacostraca > Decapoda > Parastacidae > Cherax > Cherax destructor. The sequence continues at coordinate 48,754 of WNWK01005697.1, read as the reverse complement.
AATATATCTGAAATACGAAGGGAGGCACTGGTCAATGAAATTGCAAATATCGAACTTAAGCTAAAGGAATCACAGGAAAAACTAAAAGCCATAAAGGAAATTGAAAAAAAAATACTTCTTCTATTATGCCAAATCTAAGGAAAAAATAACATGCATTATTGGGCCCCTGCTTAGGCGGGATGGGACATACACAGATGGCAGCCAAGAAATGAGTGAGATATTAAAGTCCCAATATGACTCAGTGTTCAGCGAGCCGCTGCCCAGACTAAGGGTCGACAATCCAAATGAATTCTTTAGGAACGAAACCCAAAATTTAGTCATCTCAAAAATCTCAGATATTATCCTAACTCCACAAGACTTTGAAAAGGCAATTATGACATGCTTATGCACTCTGTCCCAGGCCCAGACTCATGGAACTCCGTGTTCATCAAGAATTGCAAGAAACCCTTGTCACGTGCATTCAGCATTCTATGGAAAGAGAGCATGAACACAGGGGTCATCCAACACACACTAGAAACAACAGACATAGCCCCACTCCACAAAGGTGGCAGTAAAGCAATTGCAAAGAACTACAGACCGATATCACTAACATCCCATATCATAAAAATCTTTGAGAGGGTTCTAAGAAGCAAGATCGCCACCCACCTAGATACCCATCAGTTACACAACCTAGGGCAACACGGGTTTAGAGCAGGTCGCTCCTGCCTGTCCCAGCCACTAAACCACTATGACAAGGTTCTGGATGCTGTAGACGATAAACAAAATTCAGATGTAATATACAGACTTTGCAAAAGCTTTCGATAAATGTGACCATGGTGTAATAGCACACAAAATGCGTGATAAAGGAATAACAGGAAAAGTTGGTAGATGGATCAGTAACTTCCTGACAAATAGAACACAAAGAGTAATAGTAAACAGAGTAAAGTCCCAGGCAGCTACGGTGAAAAGCTCTGTTCCACAAGACACAGTACTCTCTCCCATTCTATTCCTCATCCTCATTTCTGACATAGACAGATATGTAAGCCATAGCTCGTGGTCATGTCAGAAAGGCATGCGTCTGTCAAGTTCTGTGGCACTCTCATAAAAATCATTTAGTTTTGATTTTCAGTCTGTTAGTGGCTGCAAAACTGAGTCCTGGATTTAGTAACTCACCATTTTCGCAGATGACACCCGGATTGCTATGGCAGTGACCTCCATCGAAGACACCGCATGACTCCAAGCCGACATCAACCAAATCTTCAAATGGGACCCTCAAAACAATATGAAGTTCAATGAGGAGAAATTTCAACTACTCAGATATGGAAAACTTTAGGAAATAAAAAATGTTTCAGAGTATACAACAAATTCTAACCATACAATAGAGCGAAAAAGTAATGTGTTGGACCTGGAGTGATAATGTCAGAAGATCTCGCCTTCAAAGACCACAACAATGTATCTACCGCATCTGCTAGGAAAATGATAGGATGGAGAATGAGAACCTTCAAAACTAGGGATGCCAAGCCCATGATGATTCTCTTAAAATCGCTCGTTCTCTCTAGGATGGAATTATGCTGTACACTAACGGCCCCCTTCAAGGCTGGCGACATTGCAGACCTGGAGAGTGTACAAAGAACTTTCACGGCACACTTAAGTACGATAATGCACCTAAATTACTGGGAACGTTTGAAGGTCCTTGATCTGTATTCCCTGGAACGCAGGCGAGAGAGATACATGATAATATACACTTGGAAGGTCCTGGAGGGATTGATACCAAACTTGCACACGAAAATCACTCCCTATGAAAGGAAAAGACTCAGCAGAGATGCAACATTCCCCCGATGAAAAGAAGGGGCGCCACGAGTACATTGAGAGACAACACAATAAGTGTCCGGGGCCAAGACTGCTCAATAGTCTCCTAGCATACATAAGGGGGATTACCAATAGACCCCTGGCTGTTTTCAAGAAGGCACTGGACAGGCACCTAAAATCAGCACCTGACCAACCGGGCTGTGGTTCATACGTCAGTTTGCGTGCGGCCAGCATAACAGCTTGGTGATCAGACACCTGGATCAGCAGACACGGTGATCGAGAACAGCCTGGTCTCAGACCGAGCTGCGGGGGCGTTGACCCCCCGAAACTCTCTCCAGGTAAACTCCAAGTAAACTCCAGGATGTGGATATTTATTTTTTGAAAAATTAAAATTTTCTCTGTATTCTGTGAAGATTTATTGAAAAAATATAGAATTTTATGGAATTCTATGATGATTTATTGAAAAAAAATAGGATTATATGGGTATTCTATGAAGATTTAATAAAAATATGTCTTTATTGGTAAGGAGGTGATAGGCCTATTCACAGAGGAACGAAAATAGATTTCCTTTCGATAAAGAGTTGTGGAGTGATAGTAGAGAGGATGTGAAGAGAGTGGTACAGGAGGTGGTACAGAGGAGTTGGTACAGGTGTAGACGAGGTCAGTAGAGGAGGCAATATAGAAGATGTAAAAAGGTGATAGACGGGGAGAGGTATACAGGTGGTATAGGTGTAGAGAGACGGTGGAAAAAGGATAAATTAGTTAATTTTGGTATTGTGTGGTGTGTGTGTGTGCGTGTACTCACCTAGTTGTGGTTGCAGGGGTCGATTCACAGCTCCTGGCCCCGTGTGTGTGTGTGTGTGTGTGTGTGTGTGTGCGTGTGCGTGAGTGTGAGTGTGCGTGTGTATGTGTGTGTACTCACCTATATGGTGGCAGGGGTCGAATCATAGCTCCTGGCCCCGCCTCTTCACTGGTTGATATTAATTCACTCTCTCCCTGCTCCATAAGCTTTATCATACCTCTTCTTAAAACAATGTATGGAACTTGCTTAAACTACTTGACTCTCCAGATTATTCCACTTCCTGACAACTCTAAGGCTAAAAAAATACTTCCTAACATCTCTATGACTCATCTGGGTTTTTAGCATCCAATTGTGGCCCCTTGTTCCTGTATCCCATCTCTGAAACATTCGAGCCCTGTCCACCTTGTCAATTCCTCTCAGTATTTTATACGTTGTTATCATGTCCCCCCTGTCCCTCCTATCCTCTAGTGTCATCAGGTTGAGTTCCCTTAACCTCTCCTCATAAGACATACCCTCAGTTCCGGGACTAAAAGTGTTGCAAATTTTTACACTTTCTCCAATTTCGTGACGTGTTTGACTAGGTGAGGGTTCCATACTGGTGCTGCATACTCCAGTATAGGGCTGACGTACACGGTGTACAATGTCGTGAGTGACTCCTTACTCAGATGTCTAAACGCTAATCTCAGGTTTGCCAAGCGCCCATATGCTGCAGCAGTTATTTGATTGATGTGTGTCTCAGGAGACATGTTCGTTATAATGCTTACTCCAAGATCCTTTTCTTTAAGTGACGTTTGCAGCCTTTGATTCCCTAACCTGTATGTCGTCTGCGGAATTCTGTGTCCTTCCCCAATCTTCATGACCTTACACTTGCTGGGGTTAAACTCCAGGAGCCATTTGTTGGACCAGAATTGTTGTCTGTCCAGATCCCCTTGTAATTTTAACTGATCCTCGTCCGTTTGTATTCTCCTCATCAGTTTCACATCATCAGCGAACAGTGACACTTCTGAATCTATTCCTTCCACCATGTCATTCACGTATACAAGAAACAGCACCGGACCTATGACTGACCCTTGTGGAACCCCACTCGACACATGCGCCCACTCTGACACTTCATCACGTACCAACACTCGTTGTTTTCTTCCTGTCAGGTATTCCCTGATTCATTGCAGTACTTTCCCTATTATTCCTGCCTGCTCCTTTAATTTTTCCACCAGTCTCTTGTGTGGTACTGTATCAAAAGCCTTCTTGCAGTCCAAAAAGATGCAATCTACCCATCCCTCTCTCTCCTGTCTTACTTCTGTGACCTTATCATAGAACTCAAGTAGATTTGTGACACAGGATTTCCCATCTCTGAAGCCGTGCTGATTGTCATGTATGAGCCCAATCTTTTCAATGTGTTCCAGTACTCTTCTGATTATGATTTTTTCATGACTTTGCATACTATACAAGTCAGTGACACTGGTCTGTACTTTAACGCCTCCTGTCTGTCTCCTTTCTTAAAAATTGTAGCTACATTTGCTGTCTTCCCCGCCTCAGGCAATTGCCCAGTTTCGATAAATTTACTGAAGATTGCTGCTAGCGGCACACAGTTCCTTTGCTCCTCTCTCAGTATCCATGGAAATATGTTATATGGGCCCACCGCGTTTGTGGTATCTAGTTCACCTAGCAGTTTCTTTACCTCTACCTTGCTTATGTGTATTGTGTTCAGCACCTGCTGGTGCACCCTACCTCTACCAGTTTGCTGGAAGCATTCCTCTGTCTATTGTGAGTATGTGTGTTTGTGTGTGTTTTGTATGTGTGTGTACTCACATATTTGTGGTTGAAAGGGTCAAGACATAGCTTCTCGCCTGCCTCTTCACTGATCGATACTAGGTCTCTCTCTCCCTGCTTCATGAGCTTTATCATACCTCGTCTTAAAACTATGTATGGTTCTTTCCTCCACTACGTCACTTGCCAGACTGTTCCACTTCCTGACAACTCTGTGTCTAAAGAAATACACTGTACTTCCCAACATCCCTTTGACTCATCCGAGTCTTCAACTTCCAATTGTGACCCCTTGTTGCTGTGTCCCATCTCTGCAACATCCTGTCTCTGTCCATCTTGTAAATTCCTCGCAGTATTTTGTATGTCATTATCATGTCTCCCCCAACCCTCCTGTCCTCCAGCGTCGCCAGGCCGATTTCTCTTACCCATCTTCGTAGAACATTACCCTTAGCTTTGAAACTAGTCTTGTTGCAAACCTTGGCACTTTCTCTAATTTCTTGACGTGCTTGACCAGGTGTGGGTTCCAAGCTGGTGCTGCATACCCCAATATGAGCCTGACGTGCATGCTGTATAGTCATGAACGATCCTTACTGAGGTATCGGAACGCTATTCTCAGGTTTTTCAGGCGCCCGTATGCTGTAGCAGTTATCTGGTTGATGTGCGCCTCAGGAGATTTGCTAGGAATTATACTCGCCCCAAGATCCTTTTACTTGAACGAGGTTGGTAGTCTTTGGCCACCTAGCCTATACTATGTCTTCTTTGCCCTTCCCGATCTTCATTACCTTGCATTTGGTGGGGTTAAATTCCAGGATCCAGTTGCTGGACCAGGCTTCCAGCCTGTTCAGGTCTCTTTGTATTCCTGCCTGATCCTCATCCGATTTAATTCTCCTCATAAACATCACATCCCTTCCGTCATGTCATTCACATAATATACCAAAAATAGAACTGGTCCTAGGACTGACCTCTGTGGATCCCCGCTCGTCACAGGCGCCCACTCTGACACCTCGTCACTTTCCATGACTCGTTGTTGCCTTCCTGTCAAGTATTCTCTGATCCATTGCAGTGCATTTCCTGTTATGTGTGCCTGATCCTCTAGCCTTTGCGCTAATCTCTTGTAAGGATCAAATGCAATCTACCCACCCCTCTTTCTCGCGTCTTACTTTCTTTACCTTGCCATAAAACTCCAGTAGGTTTGTGGCACAGGATTTTCCTTCCCTGAATCCGTGCTGGTTGTCGTTTATAAGCTTATTCCGCTCTAGGTGCTAAAACCACTCTCCTCCTGATAATCTTCTCCATGACTTTGCATACTATACATGTCAGTAACACTGGTCTGTAGTTTAGTGTCTCGTGTTTGTCTGTCTCCTTTCTTAAAAATGGGACTACATTTGCCGTTTTCCATACCTCAGTTAGTTGCCCAGGGTCAATGGATGTGTTGAAAACTGTTATTAGAAACACACTCAACGTGTTTGTTCCCTCTCTTAGGACCCACGGAGAGATATTGTCCGGTCCCACTGCCTTTGAGGTGTCAAGTTCACTTAGCAGCTTCTTCACCTCCTCTTCAGCACTTGTTGGTATATCCCTTGATGGCGTACCCCTCAATTCTAACTTCCCGGAGTCCTTTCCTTCTCCACTGTAAATACTTCCTTAAATCTAATATTGAGCTCCTCACATACTTCTTGGTCGTTTCTTGTGAGCTCCCCACCTTCTTTCCTTAGCCTGATTACCTGGTCCTTGACTGTTGTCTGCTTTCCGATGTGGCTATACAACAGGTTCGGGACAGTATTGACTTTCGATGCTATGTCGTTTTCGTAATGTCGCAGGGCCTCCTCCTTATCTGTGCATACTCGTTTCTGGGTCCCCGAATAATCTCTATATTTTCCTGGGTTTTAGTCTTCTGTACTTTTGTCTCCCTCCACCTTTGGATAAACCTAAGATTCGTTCTGGAAACAAACAAAGGGTTCGTTCCTCTGCCTCCTTGCATTTTGTTGTCATGTAGTCCATCATTTCGTTTACTGATTTTCTTCCCAATTCTCTTCCCACTGAACCTCCCGCAGAAGTTCCTCATGTCTATGTAGTCCCCTTTTTTGTAGTTTGTCTTTTCCCATCCTACTCCTCATGATCACTAGCTGTGTGTGTGTGTGTATGTGTGTGTGTGTGTACTCACCTAGTTGTACTCACCTAGTTGTGGTTGCAGGGTCGAGACATAGCTCCTGGCCCCGCCTCTACACTGGCCGCTACTGTGTGTGTGTGTGTGTGAATGAGTGAGTGTTTATTTGTGTTTATGTGAGTATATGTGTGATTGTGCGTGCGTTTTGTTTGTAATTGTCTTTTTTTATGTGTGTGAAGGATAATATACCTGAGTCAGGTCTCCGCTGAAGCTGTTCCTGGGTTCGAAGTTCTGGCCGAGTCTGGCCCAGTTGCCGTAGACTGGACTCAGCAACTCGAAGTTCTGCTGGTTGTTAAATTCTCCATCCAGGAACGTTCTTATTAGGTTTGCTGAATGGTTGTAGGTGAAGCATAAGTGGTGCCACCTGTAGGTAAAGCATAAGTGGTGCCACCTGTAGGTAAAGCATAAGTGGTGCCACCTGCAGGTCAAGCATAAGTGGTGCCACCTGTAGGTAAAGGAAAAGTGGTGCCACCTGTAGGTCAAGCATAAGTGGTGCCACCTGTAGGTAAAGCATAATTAGTGACACCTTTAGGTAAAGCATGATTGGTACCACTTGTAGGAAAAGCATAATTGGTGCCATCTGTAGGTCAAGCATAAGTGGTGCTACCTTTAGGTCAAGCATAAGTGGTGCCACCTGTAGGTAAAGCGTAAGTGGTGCCACCTGTAGATAAAGCATAATTGGTGTCTCCTGTAGGTCAAGCATAAGTAGTGCCACCTGTAGGTCAAGCATAAGTGGTGCCACAAGTAGGTAAAGCGTAAGTAGTGCCACCTGTAGGTAAAGCGTAAGTGGTGCCACCTGTAGGTTAAGCGTAAGTGGTGTCACCTGTAGGTGAAGCATAAGTGGTGCCAACTGTAGGTCAAATATAAGTCGTGCCACCTGTAGGTAAAGCATAATTGGTGCCACCTGTAGGTCAAGCATAAGTGGTGCCACCTGTAGGTAAAGCATAATTAGTGACACCTTTAGGTAAAGCATGATTGGTACCACTTGTAGGAAAAGCATAATTGGTGCCATCTGTAGGTCAAGCATAAGTGGTGCTACCTTTAGGTCAAGCATAAGTGGTGCCACCTGTAGGTAAAGCGTAAGTGGTGCCACCTGTAGATAAAGCATAATTGGTGTCTCCTGTAGGTCAAGCATAAGTAGTGCCACCTGTAGGTCAAGCATAAGTGGTGCCACAAGTAGGTAAAGCGTAAGTAGTGCCACCTGTAGGTAAAGCGTAAGTGGTGCCACCTGTAGGTTAAGCGTAAGTGGTGTCACCTGTAGGTGAAGCATAAGTGGTGCCAACTGTAGGTCAAATATAAGTCGTGCCACCTGTAGGTAAAGCATAATTGGTGCCACCTGTAGGTCAAGTATAATTGGTGTCACCTGTAAGTAAAGCGTAAGTGGTGCGACCTGTAGGTAAAGCGTAAGTGGTGTCACCTGTAGGTAAAGCGTAAGTGGCGCCACCTGTAGGTCAAGCGTAAGTGGTGCCACCTGTTGGTAAAGCGTAAGTGGTGCCACCTATATGTTAAGCGTAAGTTGTGCCACCTGTTGGTAAAGCATAAGTGGTGCCACCTGTAGGTCAAGCATAAGTGGTGCTACCTGTAGGTCGTCTTATTAGGTTTGCCGAATGGTTGAAGGTAAAACATAAGTGGTGCTACCTGTAGGTAAGCATAAGTGGTGCCACCTGTAGGTAAAGCATAAGTGGTGCCACCTGCAGGTAAAGCATAAGTTGTGCCACCTGTAGGTAAAGCATAAGTGGTGCCACCTGTAGGTAAAGCATAAGTTGTGCCACCTGTAGGTAAAGCATAAGTTGTGCCACCTGTAGGTAAAGCATAAGTTGTGCCACCTGTAGGTAAAGCATAAGTGGTGCCACCTGTAGGTAAAGCATAAGTAGTGCCACCTGTAGGTAAAGCATGAAGTTGTGCCACCTGTAGGTAAAGCATAAGTTGTGCCACCTGTAGGTAAAGCATAATGGTGCCACCTGTAGGTAAAGCTTAAGTAGTGTCACCTGTAGGTAAAGCATTAGTGGTGCCACCTGTAGGTAAAGCATAAATGCTGCCACCTGTAGGTAAAACATAAGTGGTGCCACCTGTAGGTAAAGCTTAAGTAGTGCCACCTGTAGGTAAAGCATAAGTGGTGCCACCTGTAGATAAAGCATAAGTGGTGTCACCTGTAGGTAAAGCATAAGTGGTGCCACCTGTATGTAAAGCATAATTGGTATCACCTGTAGATAAAGTATAATTGGTGCCACATGTAGGTAAAGCATAATTGGTGCCACCTGTAGGTCATGCATAAGTGGTGCTAAGTGTAGGTAAAGCATAAGTGGTGCCACCTATAGGTAAAGCACAATTGGTGCCACCTGTAGGTAAAGCATAATTGGTTCCACCTGTAGGCCAAGCATAATTGGTACCACCTGCAGATCAAGCATAAGTGGTGCCACCTGTAGGTAAAGCATAAGTGGTGTCACCTGTAGGTAAAGCATAATTGTTGCCACCTGTAGGTAAAGCATGATTGGTACCACCTGTAGGTAAAGCATAATTTGTGCCACCTATAGGTAAAGCGTAAGTGGTGCCACCTGTAGGTAAAGCATAAGTGGTGCCACCTGTATGTAAAGCATAATTGGTGTCACCTGTAGGTAAAGCATAATTGGTGCCACCTGTAGGTAAAGCATAAGTGGTGCCACCTGTAGGTCAAGCATAAGTGGTGCCACCTGTAGGTCAAGCATAAGTGGTGCCACCTGTAGGTAAAGCATAAGTGGTGCCACCTGTAGGTCAAGCATAAGTGGTGCCACTTGTAGGTCAAGCATAAGTGGTGCTACCTGTAGGTCAAGCATAAGTGGTGCCACCTGTAGGTCAAGCATAAGTGGTGCCACCTGTAGGTCAAGCATAAGTGGTGCCACCTGTAGGTAAAGCATAAGTGGTGCCACCTGTAGGTCAAGCATAAGTGGTGCCACCTGTAGGTCAAGCATAAGTGGTGCCACCTGTAGGTCAAGCATAAGTGGTGCCACCTGTAGGTCAAGCATAAGTGGTGCTACCAGGTATATATTTCAGATAAATATATACCTGGTGAATATTTTTTGAGAAAATGTAATAATAATAAATCAGATTAATTTAGGTTACTGCAAAATTTGAGAAAGAAATCCTCATATTGCATAACACTTGTCCCATGTACGTCAAAACACGTTAAAGAAATAGTGCAGAGTGCGACATAAGCTTCTAATTCGTTTAAAATTAGCTTTTGATGATTTGAAGTGGATCAGAAAAGATATTAACACTGCCCAAAACTAATTCATGTCTTTCATTAAGAAACATATACTATGAAGCCAAGCTCTTTCCTATTTCTCACATTATCAAGGAACTGTAAAAATTAAAATCAACAGGAAGGAATATAAGGACGAGACTACACCTCGCGGTTACCTTACAACACCTGACATTTTATGATAATGTATGTAGGTGGTCAAGGATTTCTGAAATACAGCTTATATTCAACCCAAACATTAAGATTTTAACTTGTCTAATGTATCTTAAATTCTTCCCAAACTTTATTAATAATAAATGAATCCAATTTGTATAATCCAAAAGCAATTTTCATATTTTCAAAAGTATTTTTTTTAAACTTGATTCTATTCTAGGCCATTGACTTACTTGATATAATTTTTTCAGCCTTTTGAAAATCAATTGGGTGGTTAAAATTTCTCACATGAATAAACTGAGCATTAGAATTTTTCCATTTCTAATCCTATATATATGTTGTTTTAATCTTAGTTCAAGACTTTTACCAGTTTGACCGTAGTAAACTTTATCACATAGTTTACAAGGAATCTTGTGCACACACCCGTTAGCATTTTAATAATTTTTAGAGAGAAAATTCTGAAACAAGATTACTTAACAAAATCTCCACAGATACCTCAACGCACCACTCACCTTTTTTCCTTCATCAAGTCTATGGTTAACCTCATCCTTCATAAACCCATCCGCTGACACGTCAACTCCCAAATATCTGAAAACATTCACTTCTTCCATAATCCCTCTCTCCAATGTAATATCCAACTTTACTTTATCTAAATCGTTTGATACCCTCATCACCTTACTCTTATCTATGTTCACTTTCAACTTTCTACCTTTACACACCATCCTAAACTCGTCCACTAACCTTTGCAACTTTTCTTTTAAATCTCCGATAAGCACAGAATCATCAGCAAAAGGTAACTGTGTCAACTCCCATTTTGTACGTGATTCCCCATAACTTAATTAATGCCACCCCTCTCCCCAACACCCTAGCATTTACTTCTTTTACAACCCCATCTATAAATATATTAAACAACCTTGGTGACATTACACATCCCTGTTTAAGACCTACTTTTACTGGGAAGTAATCTCCCTCTCTCCTACACACCATAACCTAAGCCTCACTATCCTCATAAAAACTCTTTACAGCATTTTGTAACTTACTACCTATTCCATATCTGCCACATTGCTCCCCTATCCACTCTATCATATGCCTTTTGTAAATCCATAAATGCAATGAAAACTTCCCTACCTTATCTAAATACTGTTCACATATATGCTTCACTGTAAACCCTTAATCTACACATCCCCTATCCACTCTAAAGCCTCCTTGCTCATCTGCAATCCTACTCACTGTCTTACCTCTAATTAATTCAATAATAACCCTATATAGGATTTAATCCTACACTCTGCATCGCTGTTTGTAGTACTAACGCCATTCGGTCAAATATGACCGAGTGGAGTATGTACAACGTTTATGCAATGTGTAGGTTCAAAACATGCTTTTTACTTTTGCACTTTTCACTGTGTCATCAGGAGCCATGCAATATTGCAAGGGCAGCAACAGAAGAAATGACAGGAAATTTTCTCAGGGTACGGTAGCGTGGGTGCACCTGCTACAGCTTTTCTCAGAATATGAGAGCCGCCGGCCGACTGCCACCCCCACACACCATCCTATGCCCCATCCCATATGGTGTAGGGAACTAACATATCCTAGGGATTTTGTTGAGAAGGCCCTATTATCGGCCAGGAGGACGTTCTACAGGACTGAATCCAAGGAAATCCTTACCAGGAAAAATGTACTGGTCTTAACATACAAGGAAAATTTGGTCGGCCTGCGTGAGGCACTAAAACAGCTCAATATAAACCTTGCTTTCAAGAACACTGGGACAGTGAAACAGAGGTTGATTAAAAACACACCGCCTAATAATGTGGGTGATGTTTGCAAGGTCCCATACACTATTTGAACTCTTTCATATATTGGTCAAACAGGTAAACAGCTGGAAACCAGATTATCTCCAATACCAGTACTCGATCTGGACGGGCCAGGAGTCGAATGCTATCTTTAACCATGTCACTTCTTGTATTCACCCACCGGGGTGGGCTGCTGCAAAGATCATTGTACCCAACAGTTCTGTCATGGAAAGAAACATAACTGAATCTTCGCTCTTGAAACATGAGAGGAATACCATATATAACTCAAATTATGGGTTGTACAAACTCGATAGAATTTAGTGGAGTCTCTTGTGTTCAACCTTAAACAAGAGTGCTATACAAAATTACAGGATTGATCGTTATGCCATGGGGTCTCGTGATGTTATGATGGCGTTAGACCAGAGTCTGCGCACCGAACATATGTTATGTCCATTGTGAATGTCGATATTATATAATATATAACATCATGTCAGTCGTGAATATTGATATTTAACATGATTTTAGGTCCCTCGTATGTGTGTATACTCCGCCCAGCTACTACTGTATAAAGGTGTTGCAAGGTTACAGTTTCTGTAGTCCGAGTGGCAGCAGTCACCGACTGCAAGGTGATCGATATAACAGTAGTAAGGAAGTAGGCATAGGAGTTCATTTTGGGATGGGTACGCCTGTGTGGATATCCTAGGATACCTCAGAAAAGAGGCAAATAGTGATCTATTGAGGCTCTAGCCCATCTAGGTACAGCAGTTCAAAGGTATATATAGATTACTGCAACAAAATGATTGCAACTAGTTGATATAATATTACAGAATTAGGCTGTTATTGGGGTTAAGAAAAAAAATCAGGTATTGTCTAGTTATTATAGAAAAGAAAAATTGGAATAGTAGAGATCCATAAATAAAACAGGCATATTAATCGACACTGAGAGTATTTCCAGAACAAATGAGTGCATTCATCCCTTCTAATTTATTAATTAGAAGGTTACACACAATAGCTGCATATTGTATGTGTTATTATCCACTATAGGAACATAATATCTTATGTCAAATGACCTGTTCTCAACGGTTAGAAGCAGCATAGGGCTAGCTATAAAATTTCGAAGTTATGCTACCTCCTGCTATCTGCAAACTTCGAGGGCTACCCCACACGAACCCACATGGGAAAGGTTGTGAGGGGTTTGTGGGTGGGTGGGTGTCATTCGGCTGTGCCTTTCACATTCTGAGAAAGGTGTCACACATGCTACCATATTCTGAGAAAACTTCCACTCATTTCTCCTGTTACTACCTTTGCTACATTGCGTCATCAGGAGCTGTGCAATGTTGCAAGGGCAGCAGAGAGATCCTCGCGGGTGCCACCCACGCTAACATACTCTGAAAAAAAAATCAAATAAATTTCTCATGCTGCTGCCCTTGCAACATTGCACATCTCCTGATGATGCACTGAGAAGTGTGAAAGTATTTGAGCTAAAGATTTTCACCCCCATGGCTTGTCTTGCATGTCTTTCCAAAGCATCATGGGTTCGACCCCTGGCTAGTGCAGTGTAGTTATTGATCAATACCACTCGTTCGTGGTTACAATAATATAACATTCTGCTTGTTGAGCTAGTACACCAAACAGGAGTAGAATGAAATTAGTTTAGAGGCGTTCACACCACCGTATGTCCTTGGGTAGCGAGTACAACATTCAGTTCTACTGGATGCGCTACTCTTAAGGATTGTGTGGTTCAGTGGACTAGAGCGTCATGTTTTTTTCGCTCACCATGAGGCGGGCCAAAGCATCATGCGTTCGACCCTGGCTAGTGCAGTGCAGTTATATATATATATATATATATATATATATATATATATATATATATATATATATATATATATATATATGTATATATATATATATATATATATATATATATATATATATATATATATATATATATATATATATATATGTGTGTGTGTGTGTGTGTGCAAAACAATCGTAAACAGGTGATCTCAGCAATGCAGAACAAGCCACATGGGGATTGAAATCTTTGCCTCAAGATCTTTCGCAGTCTCGTGCGTAGTCAGGAGCTATGCAACGTTGCAAGACAGCTGTCAGGTAGGAAATTCTGTGAGGCAAGGCAGAAGGTATCAGTGGCAGCCTATATCACAGGGTGAGCGAGCCTTGAGAGGTCGCGTAGAGTGACTTATCGCCTCTGGGGTCCTAGTGTTAAGAAACAGTGTTAGTGTCATGGAAAAGGATAAGTAAATATGTTGGTAGTAGTTAAGTATGTAGAGATAAGTGTTAAGTATCTTCTGGCTCCTCTGGAACTTTCTTGAACATGTGATAGGTAGTATTGGTTGACAACTAGTACTCTGATTCGTATAATAATACAATATTACATATAGCTTGAGTGTCTGAGTGCATTAACCACTTAGGTAAAATGATCTTAATAGATCACTTGATATCGTTTAGATGTGGTTCTGGGCTGACTACTATGTATCCTTAATATTCTGTAACTTTCTTCTTTGTAAGCCTCTGTGGTGCCCCACCTTCCCTTACCACGGAAGGATGTGAGGGGGGCGGGCGATAGGTGTTTAGGTCTGTTATGGCCCTCTGTGACATCGGTTGCCACTGACACCTGTTTTGCCTCAGAGAATTTTCCCTCCTATATGTTGCTGTCTTGGAATATTGCATAGTTCCTGAAGACGCACGAGAGAGAGAGAGAAAGAGATCTCAGTCTGCAGGCTTCGAACCCACTACATTAAGACTGGCAGGGTTCCCAAGTGACGCTCTTCTCTAGTTTACGTGCCATGTTTCTTCCCAGCCAGGGCATATCAGTGGGCCACAAGCACGGTTTAAAGCTATTTCATTCTCCTCCTGTATGTTCTGACCTCACAAGCGATTTTTATATAAATACACCAAACAGAAACAAGTGAAATGGGTATATACAGAGAAAAGATAGCAATCACTAGGATTCGAACCCACTACAGGAAGACGGAAAGATTCCCAAGTGACGCTCTTCTCCACTAAATGGAGTGGAAATGCTCACCATTTCTGACCTGAAGGCTCACGCCTCCAGGTGGCAACCCTTCCCACATTCTGCACATTTTCTCTCGCCTGAATGTATACATATGAGTGTCTCTACCTACAACCCCCATTTTCCCCTTAACCTCCTACTCCAACCCCGCCACCTGCTCACCTGCCCCTCCAACTGAGTATCCTCACCTGCCCGTCATCCTTCTCCCCAACCCTCACTAAAACCATTGCTCACCTGAAGGCCCACACCTGCTCACTACCTCTTCTCCGCATGCTTACCCTCACTCACCTGAAGGCCCACAGTTCTTTCTTCAGCAGTTGATAATTCCAAGCGTTGTTCATTACAAATCTGACACGTTCAACGAGCACCTCTGGAAATAATAAAGAATTACGTATGAGGACATACAAAAATATTATTGATTCAAATTTCAACATTATTAAAAATGGATTGTGAAAACAGAATTGGAATGTAATAAAGTAAACAATCTGCAAAGTTAAATACCACCCGAACACAACATTATTTTGCTTAAATGAGCAATATCAAACTTGTTTCAATAGATATACAAAATTGCATTCTTACGTTCTGTTAATGAATTTATCGGGAAATTAAATTAACTGGTACACATATACTTTATTGTTCAGTACTAGTTTAATCATGACTAGGATAATTGCGTCAATATTAATACACTCTGACAAAGAAACTTTAAAAATAAAATAAAAATTAATAGATTATTACTAATTTTTTTTTTTGGGGGGGTGGGCAAAAATTTATTGCATTGTTAATAAACCGTAAAAGCATGAAACCAGGTCAAATATTTCTATGTGACTGCTATTGGCCAGAACATATTTAAACACGTATTTGTTATTAATACTGCGTCACACATTACCAGAAATGTTGACAGCAGTAAACCATTGAATCTTGTTAATGTACAATATTAGGGACAGTGTGGTACTAATGTACAGTGCTTCAGGCAGTGTAATATTGATGTACAGCGTTAGAGGTAGTGAAGTATTAATGTACCGTGTTAGTTTAAATTGCTGTACAGAGTTTGGAAAAGTGTATCAATAAAATACATTGTCAGCAGTATTGTATAATGCACAGTGTTAGAGCTAGCGACGTACTACATTACCTCTAACACTGTACTAAAATAGAGTGTTAGAGGTAATGTGTAGAACTAATGTACAGTGTTTGGGGTAGTATACCAGTACACACTGTATTCATGGTACTGAAGAATATTGTGTAAGAATCTAATATACTGTGTTGAGTCTTGTAGCAATAATGCACAGTGTTAGAGGCAGAGTGACTAATGAACAACGTTAAACGTATTGTAGAACTAATGTAGTGTTAGAGGTAGTGTAGCGGCATAGAGGTATTGTGGTACTAGTATAATGCAGTGTTAGACTCTGACCAATGGACCATACAATCAGGGTAGGATTGTGTTGTCCAGTACTTAGAGAGTGGCGAATTTTGACCTTCTTCCCTCAAGGTTGGCCAAAGTAGTACGGGTTCGATCCCCACCTATGCCGTAGTTCGTTTATTGCATCAGTACCACTTGTTTCGTTAATACATATAGAAAGAGAGAGAGAGAGAGAGAGAGAGAGAGAGAGAGAGAGAGAGAGAGAGAGAGAGAGAGGGAGGTACCACCTCTAAAACTATAATGGGGACCCTCATTCTCAAAGAAAAGAATGAACGTACTTCAGGGAAAACTCAAGGTTCTCCCCGGAGCTGTTTGAATATTTTCTTCTCCTACCACTCCCTATTTTCTATATTCTATATGAACTTTACTTATAGACACAATACACTGACAAAAAATACAAACATGAATACATTCGTACATTATATCAAAGATTATGAATCTACTCCAGCTCCTGCGAAGCCTGACGCGAGTCAAATATGCAGCATGCATTTCCCCTCTGGATGGCCACACTGAGGGCTGGAACATGAAAGTGGCCGCCCTCAGGTCCCTGGTGGTGCCGATGAGTCTGGAACCCAGTTCTTTAAGTAACCGTGTGGCGTTTTCCCCATGATCCCAAGGTCTCTGATTCCACAGGGATCTTGAGCGTAGAGGGAGGGAGCCAGTTTGTTGTGCTCCATACATTTTGTGTGTAAACGAAGAACCAACATGGTTGGCAAGGGCCAGTTTCGGCCCTTGCAGAGTAGTGACAATCCTCTGCATCAGACCGTTGCTTCTGTATCAGTGAAAGTGCAGTGTGCATGTGGGGAGTAGTTCTGGTCTTGAGGGGATCCTGCCAGCGGAGATGTGGAGGTTTTAACCTCTGTGTTCGGCCGGGGTTGGTGGGAGAGTGGTTGCTCAGGACTCCCTCATTGGATACTGAACAGAACAAGTCAGTTAACAATAAGAACAAGGTGATTAGTGTGCAAAATGGCGAGGGTTTCCCTAAATGCAATAATAAGTGTATAACAATCAGCAAAAGTTAGTCAGTGATGTGCATTTTTAATGGAACAGATAGGGGCACTCATCTTGCTACCCATCCTTGGTCCCCTCCCCATAACCAGGTCTAGGCCTTTTGCCTGCCTGAACAAGGGTGTTCCCATTTAGTGCCCCACCAATTACTCTCGCTACCGCTCGCTACTCCCCCACCCTCATGTCCAATGCATCCATGCAGTCTTTCATCCGTCATCCCACAGCTGACGCCCACGATGTCAGCAATGTCACAAGATGTGCTGGGTTCTCAGGAATCTCCACGACAGAGCCAACGCTGTGGAATCCATTCACGAGGAATCTACCAGGTGTGCCACAGGGAATGTGCACTCAATCCCTCAAATGGCAACATCCGTGCACACAGTGGATGTCTAGGCTCCCGGAGGCCTCCAAATGGGAATAACCAGCAGACAGAGCTGACAGCTACCCTGACTTTACCTCTACAGAAGACCTAAAATCTGCAATCAAATTAACATCCACCAGGACGCTGACACACATCCCCAAAGCAGCTCGTCCTCAAGCTGCTAGCAATTTCGCTGACTTCTTGAAGAAAGTCAACTAAGCCCCCGCAAATAACGGATACTGGCACAACCTACTGCTATTTGGCAATGACTGTTTAGCTATCTCACCAAGGAGGGACAAGTCACTAGCAACATCTGTTACTAGGACAATAAATGCATTCCTTAGAGATGACAACCTCGGCTGTCTCCCCTCTAAGGTGACAAACACCCGCCGGGCAAATGCCAACAACAGGACACCTGACGCCTCAAAAATCAGAGCCCAAATTAGAACAAAAATAGAAAAGGGTAATACTGCTGGAGCACTGAGGCTTGTACCCAGTGAGGATACCATCGCTTCTAAGGACGTCATTACAGCACAAGACCTGAAGGACAAATATTCACCCAGGGCTCCCAGTACCAACATTGACCTCCCTCACATTGCAGCAGGTGAAGAACATTTAATCCTACAGAATGCTGATGTGTATAAAGCTGCTATGTCATTTCCACAGGGCTCAGCATGAGGTTTCACCAAATTTTCCAATGTTTGCCTGGCTGGCAGTGTCCCAGAGGCCATTAAGGGAGGGGCGAGCCTTTTTCAAGTGATTAGGAAGGGAAAATTGAAAAATTATGGAAAAAAAAAATTTTCTTACCAAAAAATAGTGCATCATTCTGGCAACATTTTGGTGTAATCAGCTTGTTTATATCATATTTCTAAGTATGTTTTTTCCTTAAATGTAATTTTTTGTTCTTGCTGTCATAAATAATACATGTTGGCAATTAGTGTTTTTTTTATCTCTCCAAAAATTAAATTTTTTATGATTGTTTCATTAAAAAACACTACATAGCAACATCTCTGACGCCTCCATTCAAGTGCAGGGACTCATGCCACCTCAGTGGCCTCTGGGGTCTCAACAAGTGTTGATGTATGCAACACGCTGAGATTTAGCGCACCGTATCCATTGACTTTTACAGAAAAAAATATATTAATAACTCAGAAATAAGTTAATGACATTGTGTGCAATGTTTTGCGAAAAGTATTAATAGGATTGTCATGATTTTAGCACACATTATTGAGTAATGATGGCTCTACAAACACCCATGGAGGATTTCCGATATTTTTTACTGAGATTTTTGCTAAAATGGATTGGGTCAACAATTATATAGCCTTTATCTTTCATCTGATGTTAACTAGAGTATTGTACATGTTCCCAATTTTGTAGAAATATTAAAGTTTTGTGAACCCTAAAATTTGGCACAATTTATTTTTTTCTATCTAACTTAGGGCAAAAAATCATAACAAATACAGTGTATAGGTTTTTAAAAGCTGTGTAAATCACTAAAAATCTCATTGAAATCAGACCAAAAAAAAAAAAAAGTGAGAATTCATTCGCCCCTCTTCTTTGATGCCTCACTGTGTGCCCTCTGGAAAAAAGATGGAGGAATCATGCCCATTGCAGTGGGCAACACCCTTCGGCTGACGCAATGTTGAAACCAACTCAGTTCGGTTTTGGTGTTCAACAAGGCTGTGAAGCAGCTGCCCATGCAGCACGAGTATACATCAACAACATGTCCAATGAAAAAGCCTTGATCAAATTGGATTTTGCCAACGCTTTCAATTTAGTCAGAAGGGATGCTGCTCTCCAAGCAGTTTCTAGACACTTCCCTTCCCTCTATCCCTTCATACAATCGTGTTATAGTGTGACTTCTAAACTATTGTTGGTGAACTTGTGAGGGTGTGCAACAGGGGGACCCTCTCGCCCCCTTTCTATTCTATCTGTTCATCAAAGAAGTCACAGAAGCGCTCTCTAGTGAGATCAATATCTGGTTCTTGGATGATGGTACCTTAGCTGGCACTAAAGAATCTCTCCTAGAGGACATCAGAAATATTAAAGACACTGGGGAGAGCGTGGACCTATCTTTAAACCCCACCAAATGTGAAATAGTTTCTTCCAATCGACAGATGCTCCAGAATGTCAGTGCTGTTTTACCAGGACCATGAGCCATTTATCCAGCCAACACACTGCCATTGATCTGATCCTAGAAAAAAAAATCTCAGGACGAGGGAAGGTAGGATGAAAGACATTGATATACATGATGCCTTCTACCTACTCACCAGGTGCCTGTCAATCCCAAAACTTACCTACTTTCTGAGATGCTGCCCAGCTTACAGTTGACGAAACTCAAGGAATATGACTCCTTCTTAAAGACCATGCTAGAGAGTGTATTGAATCTTTCCCTCGAAGATGGGCATTGGTTGCAAGCCTCACTTCCAGTCAGGCTTGGGGGACTGGGAGTACGCAAATCATCCCAGATTGCCACCAGCTTTCCTATCCTCTTCCATGGCATCAAACAAGTTAATTAAACAAATTCTTCCGAACAACCTCAGTGACTCAGCAGGAATATAGGATCCTATCTATGCCGATGCCATCACTGAATGGGAGACTCTCGTTGCTCCAGCACCAAAACGTATTGCAGCACTGGCCTACAAACAGTCATGTAAGGATGGCTCCATCGCTGAAAAAGTGCTTGCCAACATGCTTAAAGATGTAACATCAGACAGAGAGTCTGCCCATCTCTAAGCTGTGAGTGCATATAACTCAGGGGACTTCCTACAAACAGTTCCCATTTCGGCAATGGGAAGACGCCTCGACCTTAAGACTCTTCGCATTGCAGTGGCTCTCCGACTCGCTGCCACAATTCACACGGTATATACGTGTATTTGCGGCGATGCGCAAGCCGACCAATTTGGTCTACATGGTCATAGAAGGAACACTGCCACAGGCCTACTGGGCCATGGAGGCAGGTCAAAGTCACCTCCCGACTTAAACCAATGACCCACCTAGTCAGGTCAGGTCACATTCACTTAAGGAAGGGGCACAGCATCAGACCTATTAGCACAATCTAGTCAGATCCAGCTCACACCCACCCACACCCACTCATGTATTTATCCAACCTATTTTTAAAACTATACAACGTTTTAGCTTTTATGACGGTACTCGGGATTTTTTTTCCACTCATCCACAACTCTATTGCCAGTCTAGTACTTTCCTATATCCTTCCTGAATCTGAATTTTTCCAACTTAAACCCATTGCTGCGAGTCCTGTCTAGGCTAGATATTTTTAACACGCTAATTACATTCCCTTTATTTATTCTTGTTTTCCATTTATACACCTCAATCATATCCCCCTTAATTCTACGTCATTCTAGAGAGTGTAGATTCAGGGTCCTCAGTCTATCCTCATAGAGAAGATTTCTGATACATGGGATCAACTTTGTCATCTTCATTTGTACGTTTTCCAGTGCATTTATATCCATTCTGTAATACGGTGACCAAAACTGTGCAGCATAATCTAAATGATGCTTAACCAAAAATATATGCGGATGAAGAACAACCTCATGACTTCTAATATTTATGCTTCTTGGTATGAAGCCAAGGATTCTATTCGCTTTATTTCGAACACTTATGCATTGTTGTCTTGGTTTTAGATTACTGCTAACCATAACTCCCAAATTCTGTTTCGCAATCAGCAATATTAATATCTACATTATTTAGTTTATATGTGGCATGGGTATTTTCTTGTCGAATATTTAGAACTTTGCATTTGTCTATATTAAACTGCATCTGCCACTTCTCCGACCACTACATCAGTATAACAAACTTGGTTATGTCGCTATCTATTCCCTCATCTATGTTGTTTGTATAAATTGTGAACAACAAAGGCCCCAACACTGACCTTTGTGGAACACCACTCGTGGTGTGCGCCCATTCTGATTTCTCCCCATTTATGCAAACTTTCTGCTACCTATCTGTCAACCATGCCTCTACACATTAAAAAAAATTTCCACCTATTCCAGGTGCCTTAATTTTCCTCAATAGCCTCTGATGTGGAACTATCAAAAACCCTTACTGAAGTCCATATACACAATATCATATTCATTACCATGATCTAAATCCTCAAATACCTTGGTGAAAAAAGTTAGTAAATTCGTAAGGCAGGAACGCCCCTTTGTATAACCGTGATGAGATTCATTAATCAATTTATGCCTTTCAAGATTGCTACGAATTGCCTCGGCAATTATTGATTTCATAAATTTTCCCATTATGGATGTAAGGCTTATTGGTCTATAGTTCGAAGCTAAGGACCTGTCTCCTGCTTTGTCAATAGGTATTACATTTGCCATTTTCCACTTGTCTGGCACTATGCCAGTTTGTAGTGATATATTGACAAGACTAGCCAAAGGTATGTTAAACTCTCCTTTACATTCCTTTAAAACCCTCGCAAACAGTTCATCAGGGCCTGGGGATTTGTTTGATTTTAATTTCTCTATTTGTCTGAGGACCATGTCACTAGTTACCCTCATCGTGCATAGTTTATTATCGTCTTGTTCTACATAATTTATCATTTCTGGAATTTCGCTAGTATCTTCATGCGTAAAAAACTGAGAGGAAATAAGAGTTAAAAAATTCACATATTTCATTATCACTATAAGTGATCTGACCTGAGTTATTTTGAGTTTGTCTATCTTGTTCCTCATCTTAATTATAAATACCTGAAGGAAACCTTTTGGGTTAGTCATCGAATCCTTTGCTACTTTAGCCTCATAATTTTTTTTTAGCCCATCCCCTCTTTTGATACGCTTATATATGCCTCTCTTTTGACCAATGAGATATTTTAATCTATTGTTCATCCATTTAGGATAATTTTTCGTTGATCTAAATTCCCTTCTAGGAAAATAGGTTGTCTGGGCAGATATAACTATGCTCTGAAAAACGTCATACTGGCAACCAACAATACTTACCTGACCCAAAGTCACGTCGTTCCAATTTTGCCCACCAAGGTAATTTCCCAGTCCCATAAAATTAGCTAAGTGGAAATCTGGGACAGAAGCTTGATTGCAGTTATTTGGGTAATTCTATGATATATTTAAAGTAAGTGATTTGTGATCGCTTTCCCCAACTCATCATTACTCTCAAGATTATTAATTAGTGATTTTTTGTTGGCAAGAACCAAGTCAAGCAGATTGTTTCCTCTAGTTGGTTTTGTCACAATCTGTTTTAAAAAGCAATCCTGAATAGTATTAAGAAAGTCACTAGACTCATGATTTCCTGTCACATTGTTCCAATCGATTTGTCTAAATTTAAATTCTCCCATTAATACGACATTTTCATACATTGACGCCTTATGAATTTTGTCCCATAACAGCTTACTGTACTCAATTTGAAGATTTGGGCCCTATAAATCACACCCATAATTAATTTGTCACGACCTTCGAGAAACTAGCCAAACAGATTCTGGGCCCGATGCTTCTAATCTTATATCTTCTCCTACACAACAGTTTAAATTATCTATGACATATCTGTTATAGCAATAATATATATATTACCTGATAATGCACGTAATCTTAGCTCATCTATCTTATTCCTTAGACTCCTACTATTAGTATAGTAAACCTTAATGGAGCTAGTCACTCTCTGCCCTCTACTGTCTCTCTTTGTTTGTTGATCAATTGATTTGCCTTTTCTAGCGATTTTATTTTGAATATTGTCTATTAAACATATCCCTGAGGTATCCTGCAAATATTTGCTGTTTTCAACCCTTGTACTGCAGCTTGACTGTTTCCCACACCCACCCATACCTCTATTATCTATCAGTTTAAAGTCCTAGATAAATCAGCAATGACCCCCTCAATCGAGTTGGCTAATGCAACCACTCTGGCCCCTGAAAGTTGTACCCCATCCCTTGCATACATATCACGTTTGTGCCATAAAATTTGCCCCAATTATCAATAAATGGAATTGCAAATTCCTTGCATTATACCAGTTGCCCTTGATATCCACTTATTGCCCACTCCCCTACCAGGCAAGATGCTACATATGATTGGGATCCCTCCCTTAGACCTAATTATGTCCTGCAGCTCTTGTTTCTTACCCTTCCCGATATCACTTCCAGCAGCACTAAGACAGATGAGGGGGCTTGTTCCCATTACCTGACATAATATTATCCAACTTGTTGACTATGTCATCAACAGCAGCTCCTGGGATGCACACTCTCTTTCTATTGTTCCTATCTCTGTTACAGAAAGCATGGCCCATACATTTTACCTGTGATTTACCCACAACCAGAATGTTCTTACGTTGATTAGCAGGGAAGTTAGTGGTACCTTCAACCACGCTAACCACTAAAGTACACTCATCCTAGAGAACAAAGAATCGATTTCTTACCTTCAGATCTTCTCTATTAAGCTTCCTTAGTTTGATACTTCGACCTTTAGTAGACACCACATTCCAATTGAAGCGGGTTGCCACTCTTCAACTCACTGTTAGTAAACCTTTTCCTCCACACTGACTCCACCCTTCGCACACTCACTTCCAAATCAAGCTAGGCGAATTTTCAGCATCGTATTTTCCTCTTGGAGAAGTGGAACCTCCTCCTTCAACACTTTAACCGAGATGCCAAAACACTACAGCAAGCCATGGTGCTCTGTAACACTCCACACTGATCCTCCAGACAGCTAGGACAGGATGACCTTTCGTGAACACTGATTTCAGCGTACTCATATATATATATATAAATATATATATATATATATATATATATATATATATATATATATATATATATATATATATATATATATATATGTCGTGCCGATTAGGTAAAACTTGCGATTTTGGCTTAAATAGCAACGCTCTTCTTGACATATAACACAGGTGAAAATTTGTGTATGCAAAAATTCGCCAAAATCATTCTGAACCTAACGAAAAAAATATATTTCATTGCGTTTGTTAATTATTAAATTATTGTAAACGTATCTAAAATATATTTAGTTGGGTTAGGCTAAATTAAATTGCGCTTGTTGTAATAAGGTTAGGTAGGTTTTCAATGTTTCTCTTGGTACAAAATTATAAATTTTTACATTATCATAAATGAAAAAAAATATCTTTAAACGTATAAGAGAAAATTTTAGAAAGGACTTAATTTTAAATGAGTTCTTGTTAATTGACCAGTTTTACCTAAACGGCACGACATATATATATATATATATATATATATATATATATATATATATATATATTATTCAACAAGTCGGCCGTCTCCCACCAAGGCAGGGTGACCCAATAAGAAAGAAAATCCCCAAAAGAAAATACTTTCGTCATCATTCAACACTTTCACCACACTCATACATAATCAATGTCTTTGCAGAGGCGCTCAGATACGACAGCTGAGAATAGTCCCTCCCAGCTGTCACTATCCCAGACCCCTCCTTTAAAGTGCAGGCATTGTACTTCCCATTTCCAGGACTCAATTCCAACTAAATCAATTAACTTGTTTCCCTGAATCCCTTCACACAATGTTACCCTGCTCACACTCCAACAGCTCGTCATGTCCCAAAAACCATTCGTCTCCATTCACTCATATCTAACACGCTTACACATGCTTGCTGGAAGTCCAAGCCCCTCGCCCACAAAATTTCCTTTACCCCCTCCCTCCAACCTTTTCTAGGACGACCCCTACTCCGCCTTCCTTCCCCTACAGATTTATACGCTCTCCAAGTCATTCTACTTTGATCCATTCTCTCTAAATGACCAAACCATCTCAACAACCCCTCTTCAGCCCTCTGACAAATACTTTTAGTAACTCCACACCTTCTCCTAATTTCCACATTCCGAATTTTCTGCATAATATTTACACCACACATTGCCCTTAGACAGGACATCTCCACTGCCTCCAGCCTCCTCCTCGCTGCAGCATTTGCAACCCATGCTTCACACCCATATAAGAGTGTTGGTACCACTATACTTTCGTACATTCCCTTCTTTGCCTCCATGGATAACGTTTTTTGTCTCCACAGATACCTCAACGCACCACTCACCTTTTTTCCTTCATCAATTCTATGGTTAACCTAATCCTTCATAAACCCATCCGCTGACACGTCAACTCCCAAATATCTGAAAACATTTACTTCTTCCATAATCCCTCTCTCCAATGTGATATCCAATTTTTCTTTATTTAAATCATTTGATACCCTCATCACCTTACTCTTATCTATGTTCACTTTCAACTTTGTACCTTTACACACCCTCCCAAACTCGTCCACTAACCTTTGCAACTTTTCTTTAGAATCTCCCATAAGCACAGTATCATCAGCAAAAAGTAATTGTGTCAACTCCCATTTTGCATTTAAATCCCCATAATTTAATGCCACCCCTCTCCCCAACACCCTAGCATTTACTTCTTTTACAACCCCATCTATAAATATATTAAACAACCATGGTGACATTACACATCCCTGTCTAAGACCTACTTTTACCGGGAAGCAATCTCCCTCTCCCCTACACACCCTAACCTGAGCCTCACTATCCTCATAAAAACTCTTTACAGCCTTCAGTAACTTACTACGTATTCCATACACTTGCAACATTTGCCACATTGCTCCCCTATCCACTCTATCATATGCCTTTTCTAAATTCATAAATGCAATGAAAACTTCTCTACCTTTATCTAAATACTGTTCACATATATGCTTTACTGTAAACACTTGATCTACACATCCCCTACCCACTCTAAAGCCTCCTTTTTCATCTGCAATCCTACTCTCTGTCTTACCTCTAATTATTTCAATAATAACCCAGCCATACACTTTACCTGGTATACTCAGTACACTTATTCCCCTATAATTTTTACACTCTCTTTTATCCCCCTTCCCTTTATATAAAGGAACTATACATGCTCTCTGCCAATCCCTAGGTACCTTCCCCTTTTTCATACATTTATTAAACAAAAATACCAACCACTCCAGCACTATATCCCCCTCTGCCTTTAACATTTCTGTCATGATCCCGTCAGTTCCAGCTGCTTTACCCCCTTTCATTCTACGTAATGCCTCACGCACCTCCCTCATACTCACATCCTGCTCTTCTCCACTCCTAAACGATGTTGTACCTCCCTGGCCAGTACATGAAATTACCGCCTCCCTTTTTTCATCGACATTTAAAAGTTCCTCAAAATATTCCTGCCATCTACCCAATACCTCCAGCTCCCCATCTACTAACTCCCCTACTCTGTTTTTAACTGACAAAACCATTCGTTCCCTAGGCTTTCTTACCTTGTTTATCTCACTCCAAATTTTTTTCTTGTTTTCAGCAAAATTTCTTGACAGAGCCTCTCCCATTCTTTCATCCGCTCTTCTTTTGCACTCTTTTCACCTTTCTTTTACTTTCCATATACTCTGCTCTTCTATTAACACTTCTGTTTTGTAAAAACCTCTCATAAGCTACCTTTTTCTCTTTTATCACACCCTTTACTTCTTCATTCCACCACTCACTCCTCTTTCCTCCTGCACCCACCCTCCTATAGCCACAAACTTCTGCCCCACATTCCAATACTGCATTTTTAAAACTATCCCAACTCTCTTCAACCCCCCCCCTCCCTACTCATACTTGCACTAGCCCACCTTTCTGCCAATAGTTGCTTATATCTCACCCTAACTTCCTCCTCCCTTAGTTTATACACTTTTACCTCTCTCTTACTTGCTGTTGCCATTTTCTTTTGTCCCATCTACCTTTTACTCTAACTGTAGCTACAACCAAATAATGATCTGATATATCCGTTGCCCCTCTATAAACATGTACATCCTGAAGCCTACTCATCAATCTTTTATCCACCAATACATAATCCAACAAACTACTTTCCTTACGTGCTATATCATACCTTGTATGTTTATTTATCCTCTTTTCATAATATATATATATATATATATATATATATATATATATATATATATATATATATATATATATATATATATTATATATATATATATATATATATATATATATATATATATTTATATATATATGTTATATATATATATATATATATATATATATATATATATATATATATATATATATATATATATATATATATATAATACGGAAGATTTAAGAGATACATTGTTGATAAAAAGAGATGGCATATACAGTACATGAGGTGTGAGAGATACATGTCTAATACATATTGTTACGTGTTTGTCACTGATTATAATTCGAAAATCTCATCCAGCTCCTCAGAGCTGGGGCGTGTTCCCAAAAACAGCAGGCATTACCCCTCTGTACAGCAGTGCTGAGTCGCTGGAATAGAAAACCAGCTGCCCTGGGATCCCTAGTTACCCTGATGAGTCTTTTGCCTTGCTCCTTAAGGAACTTAGAAGCACTCTTTCCTCATGAGCCAAGGGTCTCCGAGCCTATGGGAACAAACATAATGATGGGCAAGTTATCCATATTTTCTCGACTTTTGGGACTCCCTGAAGGTGGCAGTTGCCCCTCCTTCCTCAATGGTGTATTGGAGATAGGTATCAGCCAAGGTAGATGCACATGTGTAGTCCCACACCACCTGCTTGCCGTCTGTCCAGGCTTGAAGGGAGATACCTTCTGGATGCTTCTGGCTGCCATCAGATCTATAAAGTTCGGGTGACTTCCTTACTGCTGGGCATCCGGCTGTTGTGAGGCTCCTCTTGATGATGTTATTAACCTCTTCATGTCTTGCAATCTTTCCCTCGGATTTACGACACACAAGACCATGATACCCAAATCGGTCTGCTGCTTCACTGCCACAAATACACCTGTGTTCGGCGAGAATAGGGGCGGCAAGTCGAATGGCAACACCAATACGGATGGTCTTTGGGTCGAGGTGTGTGCCAAGGCTGGAGTTGGGAACAGCCAACAGGAAGTCCCCTGCATGATGAGCTCTCACTGCCAGAAGGCGGGTTCTATCCTTCCCTGACACTCTGAAGCATTCTTGATGCTATATTCTCGACTATTGGGTCATCCCAGTGCGACTGTTTGTAGTTGTTGGGGGAAGCAGGTCTGGATTCATAGCCCGTTAGATTATCCCAGATCCTGGCTCCGTCAATGAACTTTTGGTCATGGACTCCAATCTTGTCCCAAAGATGTTCAGGAGAATCGCTGCTACAAGCCCTCTGGATGCAACGCATGAAGACAGAAAAGCAGGTAGCGCAATCTGTGATGACTTGCGGACACCAATGCCTCCTAGTCTGACTGGAAGTGTAGCTTGGTCCCACTGCCCATCTTCTAGAGTAAGGTTAAGTACTTTAGTAAAGATCTGCCTCAGGATACTGTCATATTCGTGCAGTATAGGGTTATCATATGAAGGAGCACATCTTAGGAAATATGTCAACCTGGGCAGACTCAAGCATTTTGTGAGAAGGTACAAGGCATCATGGGTGTCAAGATTGCCTATTCGTTGTTCCATTCTCCTCAATTCTTCCAATTTCTTCCTCAGAATTGTGTCAATGGCATCGCTTCCCAGAGGTGCTCCAAGCAAAGACGATATATATATATATATATATATATATATATATATATATATATATATATATATATATATATATATATATATATATATATATAGTCGTGCCGATTAGGTAAAACTTGCGATTTTGGCTTAAATAGCAACGCTCCTTTTGCCATATAAGACAAGTGAAAATTTGTGAATGCAATAATTTCGCCAAAATTATTCTGAACATAACGAAAAATGTATTCCATTGTGTTTGTTTGTTATTAAATTAATGTTAACGTATCTAAAATATATTTAGTTGGTTAGGCTAAATTAAATTGCGCTTGTTGTAATAAGGTTAGGTAGGTTTCAAAGTTTCTCTTGGTACAAAATTATAAATTTTACATTAACATAAATGAAAAATATATCTTTAAACGTATAAGTGAAAATTTTTAGAAAGGACTTAATTTTAGATGAGTTCTTGCTAATTGACCAGTTTTACCTAATCGGCACGACATATATATATATATATATATATATATATATATATATATATATATATATATATATATATATATATATATTTATTTATATAAATTATATAGGAGGTATCACCTCTAGAACTTTAGGTAAAATTGGTCATTTAGCAAGAATTCATTTAAAATTAAGTTCTTTCTAAAATTTTCTCTTATACGTTTAAAGATATATTTTTTCATTTATGTTAATGTAAAAATTAATGATTTTGCACCAGAAGAACCTTAGAAAACTTACCAATCTTATTAAAAAAAATTCAATTTAATTTAGCCTAATCCAACTAAATATATTTGAGATAAGTTTACAATAATTTAATAAAAAACAGACACAACGAAATATATTTTTATCGCTAGGTTCAGAATGATTTTTGCTAAATTAATTTTTGCTTACCTTATTTGGAAAGAAGAGCGTTGCTATTTAAGCAAAAATCGCAAGTTTTAAATATTCGGCACGGACATATATATATATATATATATATATATATATATATATATATATATATATATATATATATATATATATATATATATATACATCAGAAGGAAGTATAGTAGACATGAGGAGGTCAATGACATCATAAAGAGAAGCCTCGCCACAGCCCGTTGCCCAGCTCAACGGGAACCCCAAGTGCAGAGGTCTGATGGAAGTCAAAAGCGTCCTGATGGAACCACTATGCTACCCTGGAAGGATGGTAAGCATATTGCTTTTGACTACACCTGTGCTGCCACAATGGCAGACACCTACTTGCAATACTCTGTAGCCGAAGGGGGTGGATCTGGCAGCCACAGGGAGACCCAGAAGACTCGAAAATATGAAGACCTTTCCCCTTGCTATAACTTCATCCCAATAGGGTCGGAAACCCATGGAGCATGGGGCAAGTGTGCTCTAAAGTTTCTCAAGGAGCTGGGTGAAAAACTCATCATATAATCCCAGGACCACAGGGCGACCATCTTCCTCTTTCAGAGACTCAGTGTTGCGATCCAGAGGAGAAATGCCTGCAACATTCTGGGCACGCGGCCCACTGCCGAGGAGCTAGACGAAGTATTTGACATGTAGCTCCGAGTTGTTATCTATGTTGTTTTACTCCCTATTGTATTCTTGTCATTTGTCTTGAAATAAATTTTATACATATTCAAAAGATGGGGTGGTAGGGGAAGTGGAATATTTAAATGGCTTCAGAAAGAAATCTAAATATTCTTCCTTGAAGCCTTTTTATCCACTTCTCTGAGGCTTTGGGTCCCACAATTTGTACCAGAGGTTGACCCCATCTATATATATATATATATATATATATATATATATATATATATATATATATATATATATATATATATATATATATCAATAACAACACTGCGACTAGCCAAGGATTCGAACCCATGTTGTTTTGACCCGCCTCATGGTGAGCGAAAACCCATGACGCTCTAAGGGACAGGACCACCAAATCCTACAAGAATCACATACGGTGGTGTGGACGCCTCTGAGCTAATTTTATTCTCCTCCCCGTTTGGTGAACAAGCCTCAACGAGCAGTATTTTATATTATTGTATCCACAAACGAGTTGTATTGATCAATAACAACACTGCGACAAGCCAGGATCACGCACCCAGCTCTGCTGGGTGCGTGGTTCTTGTAGGATTTAGTGGTCCTGTGGGTTAGAGCGTCAAATGGTTTTCGCTCACAATGAGGCGGGCCAAAACAACATGGGTTCGAATCATTGGCGAGTCGCAGTGTTGTTATTCATCAATACCACTCGTTCGTGGGTACAATAATATATATATATATATATATATATATATATATATATATATATATATATATATATATATATATATATATATATATATATATATAGTAGAGGTAAAGTAATGAGTCAGGTGATGTTAGAGAATTATTAAATTGTACAAGCCTTATGTTTGTTCCTATTCTTTAGTACAATGTAAGCTAGAGGTATGACTAAATTGTAGTCATAACTGGAGTTTCTCCTAAAACGCTTCTGCTAATGTAATTTTCTTTGACGATAATAAATGAGTTTAGTCTCAATTCACGGAACGTAAAACAATTATTTTATGCACCACGTTAGCATTGTTTTCGTTATTAGTGGTAATAGAGTACTTTCGTTTGTTAAGTCATGTTATTAGACCTCTTCTGGTTTTCTTACTGTCGTCTTTCTTACAGCCTTCAGAGATGGTTTACTACTCCGCGGAATGATAGTCTCTGTTTCTTATCTTGGATCATGTCACGGTAGTAGTCCATTTTCATCTTCCTGATCAAAATATCATCCTTTTAGCGGTGTCATGTGATGTTGTTGGCTATGATGTTGGAATCGATCGTCCTCTTGCTAAAAATATTAGCAAAGATATAACTGAAGGGTGATCTTACTGCCATGCGTTGTTTTTGTTGGTAGAATACGGACTCAAGAGAGAAAAAATTGAGCCTTATGCACATCTCCACCAGTTGTATTAAGCCTGGAGCTAAAGGGCGAGATGTGTATACTGCATAGTTTATCCTGTGGGACCTCGCTAATTTCTTGTTGCATAGTTTGATACTATTAAGTCAATCGCTTGTAAAGACTAAGAAAGCACTCGTACGGAAAACAGAGACCTTAAAATAGTTTTTTTATGAATACATATACTGCTGCCGCACCTGCAAGTGAAAACATGATCAGTAAAACACATGTGCAACGGTTAAGTATCTCTATTTCGGAAAGTTTCGCCTATACAATAGGATTCTTCAGCCGAAAACAGAGGAGGCAGCAGAAGCAGTAGAGACGTAAAGACGATGTAATTAGACCGTCATTCTCGAAGACGTAGATTAGAGGCGATGAACTAATTACATCGTCTTTACATCGCTTCTGCTTCTTCCTCTGTATTCGAATAACGATACTTAACTGTTGTACATGTGTCTAACTTATCACCTTGTCTGTATTGCATACCACTATCATATTCACAAGTGGAAACATTCTTACGTGTTGCATAGGAACTTTGTCTCACATCTTATGGACTGGGAACAGTCGCCGTTCGATATCGATGAAAAGAACAACTCCAATAGTACACTGGTACTCTCTTCCACCTCCCTGCAAAATATAACCTACACATCAAACTACGCTACACAACCATTTTTGAAAAAAAATTGCATTTCATTTATCAGAAAAGAATAACCAACCTCCCAGCAGCATGTTCTCTAAGTGAAGGTGAGTGTCATGAAGCTGGAAGATGACAGATCGAGTATGCAGGAAGAAGATCTGGAACCTGGAACACAGTGTCAGGCTGTACATTTCCTTGGAGCGGAGCAGCTCCCCGTTGTACACAGCTACAGAGTCAGGTATGGCAACCCCATCTTCCTGGAAACGCAGTACCAACACATTCTCGGCGTCCCCTGTCAGATAAGTATACTTAATTAAGTCCGGGATATTTGATGGAATAGACAATTTTTATTAATTAATTAAATGATATAAATCCAAATGTAAAACTTCGTCTATTAACGATGCAAAGTGCCGCCAGTTTTTTCGGCTATTTTCTTTGACTGAATGATGATTTACAGATTATTTTATTATTCATCGCAATTTTGCCTATTTTAATGTTCACAAATTATTTAACAGAAACAAGAAATTTGCTACTTTTCTGCGAACCAAAATATTTCACATCTGAGTGAAATCCGTTTTTCCTAATTGGATGAACTTGTAGGACTACATGCAGAAAGTTTGGAGTTTCTTAATGATCTATGCTGCATCATAAGTATTTTCCTGACTGAAGAATGGTCATGTGTTAATAGTAAGGAAAGTCTCACAAGTGTAGGATTTAAACCAGACGTAAACTAAATATGATGATAAGCATTATTTCTTGTCTTTTTTTGTAATTTGTTCAAATAGAAAGTTATAACTAGTTCGGTCAAGGTTAAAACAAGGTACTGCAGGAAATAATATACTGAATCACTTCCTATTCGCTGACAGTATTGATAAAATGTTTATTTTCTTGTCAAATGATCCCCAGGTCCATCCCATGATCTGCTTCCACAGTGAGGCCACTTTCCAAAATCCTGAAAACGATAAGAAGTGGAATATTACATCTATTTATGAGATGGCTCATTCTGTTGTCTGGGATGCCAATCTTGATCTCACAGTCTCTCTTTTGATTACCCATCCCATTACACTGTCAGCATGTGTTGTGAATCTCACGTCGCTGCTCATGCACCTCCACTGCCAGCTGCTGCTGCTGCTGCTGCTGCTGCTGCTGCTGCTGCCAGCTGCTGCTGCTGATCATAGTGTTTCTTGCTTGTTAGTCCATTATTTTATTTAAATGATCGTTGTTCTACAAGTGCTGTTAAGCGCTCTCTCGCGTCTCCTTTATTCTCTTGCTGTAAGCATCAGTTTGCTGCTGCTATTTATATAAAGTGTAAATTGCTGTATTGCCTGTTGCAGCACTTGCTGTTCCATCTCGCTTTGACTAGTATTAATCTACTGAAACATTTACATCATAGCATCTTTCATATGGGCAAGGCTTATTTGTTCACCCATCCTGCTGTTTCTGCAATGATTTCTTGCCACTTGTCTTTGCGAGGGATTGCAGCCTCGAGCAAAAACACGATTGAAAGAAAGGCACTGAAAATATTTAACAAACACAATATTGGTTAGGCACATATTTCAAACAGGTTACACAACACATTAAAATTCATCAAAAGCTTTTATTTTAATAACTGTGCACAACATCATTAGAACTATCAGAGAATAGACTTGCAATCTTCAACACTCACTATACTAAAGTTTACACTTGAAACCGCTGTCGCAACTCTGCACTATACAGGACGTCATTTCACTGTATCATAGGCGTTGCTTCTGTCTCTGACTTTATTTCTGCTTAACTGACTGACTGATCGTTCTGACTTACGACCAAGTAATTGCTGAATGGCCCAGTTTAGTTCATTAAGATGTTTAACTCATAATAACTATAAGTGGGTCGTTAAGGCTGCATATCACCTATATATCATGAGTCAAGAATAGTATAAATTCTGGAGTGTATGAAAACTCTTAAGTGTTTATATACCGTACGTTCTCTCAGTGCATATCAAGAAAGATATACGCTTCCGAGTGTACACAGTGTAATTGTTTTTATAACAATATGTACGTTGATGCTATGCATGGCTTCTTATTCGATTTCATTGTAACCTGTCGGAGACAGCTAATGTCAGACTGGCTCCCACTAACCAAGGTGTTGCTTCCCGCCTCACTCATATCCAGAACAATTTAAAGTTTTAAATTGATTGTGAATCCTTCATTTCAAGAACTATTGAAGGTTTGACTACGAGGCAGACACACTACCTTCCTGTACACATCTAGTAGGCAAGAGTTATCCTTCGCAGAGGAGTAATCATCATACTTGGCTGTCTTTACCACTAAAACCGCGATTCCTTGAAGAAAAGACACGCTGAAGAGAAAGCTTTTATTGGGGCGTTTCTCTCTGTAAAAGAGTATGACTTGGTGAAGGTCTAATTCAACGAAACGTTAACCTAATGAAACATATCCTTTTTCAATATTATTGGCAGTATGTTATTCGGATCCACGTTGAATGGATCGTCAGGTTTACCTCACTTAAGCTAAAGCTAGCCTTCATTAAAATCAATTTTACATTAACGCAAGAACATAGCATCTCAGTGTTGAAATTCCTTGGTGAGCAAATTATTCTGAACCAGCTTACTTTAATAAGCATACCTTAACAGAAGTCAATGAAACTTAATCTAGCTTTCCGTTGATAACGAACATAAAGCTCTGACACCTGGTAACGGCTTCGTAGCAATGTAATGGACCATATGTTTGTATATTTACATTGATATTGATTTCATTACTTAAACTGCAAATGAATGAAACTAATTATTAATTTTAATACAATAATTAGATATTTTAACTATGTGTATAATTTTAATCTTACAATAAAATATAATTCTCAATGATTTTACTCATTGCTCACCCTTTCACTAGCTCTCACTGGCTCACTCACTTTCACTAGCTTCACTTGCTCACTCCCTTTCACTAGCTCTCACTTGCTCACTCACTTTTACTAGCTCTCACTGGCTCATTCACTTTCACTAGCTCTCACTGGTTCATTAACTTTCACTAGCTCTCACTTGCTCACTCACTTTCACTAGCTCTCACTGACTCACTTTCACTTTCTTATTCTCATTTTCACTCTGTTACTCGTTCTCTCCTTCACTCTCTATCTTCATTACCCCTTCACTTTCATTCTGTCTTACTCACGTTCTCATTCTCTTACTCTTCCTCCCATAAACTCTGACACTGACTCACAGTCTTATTTCCCGTATTGCTCTCTAACTCAACCTCACTCACTCTCACTAACACTTTTCTCACTCCTTTGCTCTCAGTCAAAATTTACTCCTCTGACTCACCAACTTTCTTTCACTCAGACTTCTATTATTCCATTCACGCTTTCTCTTTATCACACATTTTCGTTTTTTACTCATTCTCACTCTATCACTCGATCTTTCTAAGTTACTCTCTCACTCCCCCACTCAGTTTCTCATTAGATCTCTTACTTGATAATTCATTCTTTAATGACATTATTTAATTTCAGTCATTACTTTCACAGTTACGATAATAACAATATTAATAACAATAATAATGCTTAATAATAATAATAATAATAATACCATTATTATTATTATTATTATTATTATTAATAGTAGTAGTAGAAATATTATTAGAGTGTAGTAACACTAAACCATATGTGTCACACAACACTACTTGAATGGAAGTTAATCAGGCTTAATCCAATGAAGGAGTGGATACCTGGAGGGTACCTGGAGGGCATTCCGGGATCAACGCCCCCACGGTCCGGTCCATGAGCAGACCTCCTGGTGGATCAGGGCCTGATCAACGAGGCTATTACTGCTGGCTGCACGTAGTCCAACGTACGAACCACAGCCCGGCTGATCTGGCACTGACTTTAGGTATCTGTCCAGCTCCCTCTTGAAGACAACCTGGGTATTGGTAATTTCCTTTATTTCTGGTAGGAGGTTGTTGAACAGTCTTGGGCCCCAGACACTTATTGTGTTTTCTCTTAGTGTACCAGTGGCGCCCCTACGTTTCACTGGGGGTATGTTACATCGCCTGCCAAGTCTTTTGCTTTCGTAGGGTGTGATTTCTGTGTGCAGGTTAGGGACCAGTTCCTCCAGAATCTTCCAGGTGTAGATTATGATATATCTCTCTCGCCTGCGCTCCAGTGAGTACAAGTCAAGTGCTTCCAGGCGTTCCCAGTAGTTAAGGTATTTGATGGAACTTATACGTGCCGTAAAGCTTCTCTGTACATTCTCTAGATCTGCAATTTCACCTGCCTTGAATGGGGATGTTAATGTACAGCAATATTCCAGTAGCTGCAGTTATTTGAATAAAGAACTCAGCATCACTCTGACGCCCTTCCTTTCTCAGTATAAACCTCACTCCTACATACATTCCTTATCACTCATCCCTCAGTTGCAATACTCACTTAAACCCGTTTTCGATTACTGTCCAATTCAGTGAATTTGCTGTACAGCAATTCAATCACAGTTAATCAACCACTTTCTCACTCACCTATCATTATTTTTTCACTTATTCTCTAATTCATTCACTTTCTTACTCATTTTCTCAAATCTTTCACACTCTTATAAAGTATGTTTTCTAGAAAGACTTATACTTACTAGATGCCAGTATCAATAGTATCAAGCAGGTCTTCAGAAGCCACATTGGAGCGTTTCTAATGTAACTTTTCTGAGAGTAAAGCTTTGGATTTGTAGAGAAGTTACACTGTGAGACCGATCTTAGAACTGTCTTGTTAGATGCGTAACTTTGAGGCAAATATCAGATATCATGTTGTTAGTACTGATGATCTGCAGCAGTGACTAAGCCTGGCTTTGAACACTGGATAATGAAGTGGTCGCTTCCTCCACAAGACAATAAAAGATACGAAGACATCTGAAAATAGTTTAAAATATACGTGTTGAGATATTCATAAAGATGGCATTGTGTAGTAACAATGTAAACTGTGTCATTAGATGTTAACTAAAAGTTTCATCGATCTTCAAATCAGTGGTTCTTTAAAAAGGGGGCATGAGTAATTTCCAAGGAGGAAGTGGCTCAAACCCAGAGCAAAAGTAAAGAATTGCCTTAAACACGTATTCGTATGTCTTTATTTGGATTTTTATTGGGAATGATGTCTTGCCCGCCCACGTATTCATGACCTCGTAGCTCAGACGCTGTGCCAGAAACTTCACTACATGTTTTGTTCACTTGTGTATTTGCGATTTGTCCTTAAACACACTTTTAAAAAGTTAAAATAATAAAGTTAAGAATGAAAACGAGTTTCTTAATTTTCCTATTCAAATAAAGAGGACTTTTTTAACATTTACATATAGACTTTTATATGAAGGAGAGAGGGTAAGGAAATAAGGACCAACTACGATAGGAGGGACGCGAACAAAAAGCAAGTTAGGAACCACTGCTTCAAATGCGTCATCAATTCATTCTGCAACATTAACAATCATACGGTAAAATTTCATACAGAGTCTGTTGCATTTCAAGTATATCCAATCTCAATAATATGTGATGAATAATACATATGTGCGCCACGAGGGTATCTTCATTGACAACACATTTAGTCTGCTCTGCAGACTATGTCAGTAGAATAAAGAGGTGACTTTAAAATCAGAAGCAGAGGAAAAATGAAAAGAGGTAAGTATAAGGTGTTCAGCCCATTAACTCTGGAGTTCATAGGTGTTCAGGTCACTAATCTTTACAAAATTTGTTCAGTACTATAATTTTGATTTATCTTGAGTAGACTGATTAAGGTTAAGGGACTGAAAACCTACCAACTCCTCATGACTAAGGATCCAAACACCTATATTACCATTGCATTTATTCAGTGTTTGCAGTAAAGAAGTGTTGCACATAAGTCTTATATGATGTTATTCACTCCAAACAAAATGTGCTACAGAAAGAATTCTAACTTAAAAAGGCTAGATATTTAGTAATAGCTTCTCAATATCACACTTGGATGATATTAGAAACCCACACCGTATGAGGAGATAAATTAGTCGGACTTTATCCAGGAGTCCTAATATTTTGGGCCTGAAATATTTCAGAGCGAGAGAATAGTCTTGTGAGAATAAACGATATTTGCTTGACTTCAGAATAAGAAGGATTGACTTCAGAACAAGAAGGGTTGACTTCAGAACAAGAAGGGTTGACTTCAGAACAAGAAGGGTTGACTTCAGAACAAGAAGGGTTGACTTCAGAACAAGAAGGGTTGACTTCAGAACAAGAAGGGTTGACTTCAGAACAAGAAGGGTTGATTTCAGAACAAGAAGGGTTGACTTCAGAACAAGAAGGGTTGACTTCAGAACAAGAAGGGTTGACTTCAGAACAAGAAGGGTTGACTTCAGAACAAGAAGGGTTGACTTCAGAACAAGAAGGGTTGACTTCATAACAAGAAGGGTTGACTTCAGAACAAGAAGGGTTGACTTCAAAACAAGAAGGGTTGACTTCAGAACAAGAAGGGTTGACTTCAGAACAAGAAGGGTTGACTTCAGAACAAGAAGGGTTGACTTCAGAACAAGAAGGGTTGACTTCAGAACAAGAAGGGTTGACTTCAGAACAAGAAGGGTTGACTTCAGAACAAGAAGGGTTGACTTCAGAACAAGAAGGGTTGACTTCAGAACAAGACGGGTTGACTTCAGAACAAGAAGGGTTGACTTCAGAACAAGAAGGGTTGACTTCAGAACAAGAAGGGTTGACTTCAGAACAAGAAGGGTTGACTTCAGAACAAGAAGGGTTGACTTCAGAACAAGAAGGGTTGACTTCAGAACAAGAAGGGTTGACTTCAGAACAAGCAGGGTTGACTTCAGAACAAGAAGGGTTGACTTCAGAACAAGAAGGGTTGACTTCAGAACAAGAAGGGTTGACTTCAGAACAAGAAGGGTTGACTTCAGAACAAGAAGAATTGACTTCAGAACAAGAAGGGTTGACTTCAGAACAAGAAGGGTGGACTTTCAGATCTAAGATGAGTTGATTCAGAACAAGCAGGGTTGACTTCAGAACAAGAAGGGTTGACTTCAGAACAAGAAGGGTTGACTTCAGAACAAGAAGGGTCACGGTTAATCTCCAACCTCCTGGGAATATTTCTTAATGTTATTTATTAAATTACTTAAAAAAAGTGAATCGCCTGGAAAATTACAAATAATTGCTTATGTAAATGTTAACAGATACTGAAATGTTGCCAAAAGTGAAGTTCGTAACTCATAAACAAAATTGAGAATATTGTAAGTCTCCCTCACGTGGAAATTAAAATTGCGAGACAAAAATCCCTTCTACAGATGCCACCAAAGTGTACCTGCAGATGTACTGGCAACGGTTTCGATAAGTCTGTTTTTTTATATATATTCAAAATAAGTGGGAGAAATTTGAATCTTCCAAAATCTTTCACAATTTTTTTCAAGCCAAAAAAACTACATTGGAGATCAGTGAGAAGGGACTCAGATTCTCGAAAACCTCGGAGAAAAATCCATAATTACATGACTACGGCAGTGTACTTGAAATCAGGTTCATTCAAGAAATATTTAGGAGCCATGTAAATAAACCAGGACATGAAGAGAATTACATACCTGCATACAGTAAAAAAAAAAATTACTTGCCATTCTAATCCGCAGAAGAAAATATTCAGCCTTAAAACTATCTCAGTGACTTAGTTAAGTCAATTATTGAATACCCATCTGTTGTTGTCAGCACTTTCAAGCCGCCTTCATGGTGCCACCTTCATGGTGCCTCCTTCATGGTGCCTCCTTCATGGTGCCACCTTCATGGTTCCACCTTCATGGTGCCTCCTTCATGGTGCCACCTTCATGGTGCCACCTTCATGGTGCCACTTTCATGGTGCCACCTTCATAGTGCCTACTTCATGGTGCCACCTTCATGGTGCCTCCTTCATGGTGCCTCCTTCATGATGCCGCCTCCATGGTGCCACCTTCATGCTGCCTCCTTCATGGTCCCTCCTTCATGGTGCCTCCTTCATGGTGCCTCCTTCATGGTGCCTCCTTCATGGTGCCTCCTTCATGTTGCCTCCTTCATCGTGCCTCCTTCATGGTGCCTCCTCCATGGTGCTTCCTTCATGGTGCCTCCTTCATGGTGCCACCTTCATTGTGATTCCTTCATGGGGCCTTCTTCATGTTGCCTCCTTCATGGTGCCTCCTTCATGGTGCCTCCTTCATGGTACCTCCTTCATGGTGCCTCCTTCATGGTGCCACCTTCATGGTGCCTCCTTCATGGTGCCACCTTCATTGTGCCTCCTTCATGGTGCCTCCTTCATGGTGCCTCCTTCATGGTGCCTCCTTCATGGTGCCTCCTTCATTGTGCCCCCTTTATGGTGTCACCTTCAAGGTGCCTCCTTCATGGTGCCTCCTTCATGGTGCCTCCTTCATGGTGCCTCCTTCATGGTGCCTCCTTCATGGTGCCTCCTTCATGGTGCCTCATTCATGGTGCCTCCTTCATGGTGCCACCTTCATGGTGCCACCTTCATGGTGCCTCCTTCATGGTGCCACCTTCATGGTGCCTCTTTCATTGTGCCTCCTTCATGGTGCCTCCTTTATGGTGCCTCCTTCATTGTGCCTCCTTCATTGTGCACCTTTCATGGTGCCACCTTTAAGGTGCCTCCTTCATGGTGCCTCCTTCATGGTGCCTCCTTCAGGGTGCCTCCTTCATGGTGCCTCCTTCATGGTGCCTCCTTCATGGTGCCACCTTCATTGTGATTCCTTCATGGTGCCTCCTTCATGTTGCCTCCTTCCTGGTGCCTCCTTCATGGTGCCTCCTTCATGGTGCCTCCTTCATGGTGCCTCCTTCATGGTGCCTCCTTCATTGTGCCTCCTTCATGGTGCCTCCTTCATGGTGCCTCCTTCATGGTGCCTCTTTCATGGTGCCTCCTTCATGGTGCCTCCTTCATTGTGCCTCCTTCATGGTGCCTCCTTCATGGTGTCTCCTTCATGGTGCCTCCTTCATGGTGCCTCCTTCATTGTGCCTCCTTCATGGTGCCTCCTTCATGGTGTCTCCTTCATGGTGCCTCCTTCATGGTGCTACCAGCAAGTTTCACTCCGTTGTACTAACAGTGAATCGCCGACACCTCGATGCGTGTGTGTGTGTGTACTCACCTATTTTCTGGATGCAGGGGTCGAGACTCTGCTCCTGGCCCCGCCTTTTCACTGATCGCTACTAGGTAATCTCTCTCCCTACTCCATGAGCTTTATCATATCTCGTCTTAAAGCTATGTATGGTTCCTGAGGGAAAGAATCACCACGTCATGACACATAAGACAATCCAGACCATTCATTTATGCATCTGGTTTTAGGTTATGCACACAAGACTAAATTATAAATGAACTGAGCTTGAAAATCAGCAACTATCATGATATAATGAAAGTTTAGCATATTTTATAATTGCCTCACTTTCCAGATTATTCCACTTCCTGTCAACTCTGTGACTGAAGAAATACTTCCTAACATCCCTTTGACTCATCTGAGTCTTCAACTTCCAATTGTGACCCCTTGTTTCTGTGTCCCATCTCAGGAACATCCTGTCTCTGTCCACCTTATCTATTCCTTGCAGTATTTTATATGTCGTTATCATGTCTCCCCTAACCCTCCTGTCCTCCAGTGTCGTCAGGCAGATTTCCCTTAACCTTTCTTTGTAGGACATTCCCATTAGCTCTGGAACTAGCCTTGTTGCAAACCTTTGCATTAAGATTTTTGATAGAGTGTCAAACGGAAGAATGATAAAGAAAGTGGCAGTACATGATATTGATGGAAAATTATTTCTTGGAACGATAAATAGATAGATAAATAAATAGAGAATTTTGCATAAATCAGACTGGGGACCAGTCACATGCGGTATTCTGCAAGGATTAGTTTTGAGTCCCTTGTTGTTCATAATTTACATTAATGTCTCTAATTTCTTACGTCC
The DNA here is from genome assembly GCA_009830355.1 of Cherax destructor. Classification (NCBI taxonomy): domain Eukaryota; kingdom Metazoa; phylum Arthropoda; class Malacostraca; order Decapoda; family Parastacidae; genus Cherax; species Cherax destructor. Next base: position 6,249 of record WNWK01005697.1, on the reverse strand, counting down.
TTGACCAGGTGTGGGTTCCAAACTGGTGCTGCATACTCCAGTAAGGGCCTGACTTATACGGTGTACAGTGTCTTGAACGATTCCTTACTGAGGTATCGGAACGCTATTCTCAGGTTTGCCAGTCGCCCATATGCTGCAGCAGTTATCTGGTTGATGTGTGCTTCCGGAGATGTGTCGGTATTATACTCACCCCATGATCTTTCTCCTTCAGTGAGGTTTGCAGTCTTTGGCCACCAAGCCTATACTCTGTCTGCGGTCTTCTTTGAATTTCTCCGATCTTCATGACTTTGCATTTGGCGGGGTTAAATTCGAGTAGCCAGTTGCTGGACCACGTGTCCAGCCTGTCCAGGTCTCTAAAGTCCTGCCTGGTCCTCATCTGATTTGAATTCTTCTCATTAACTTCACATCATTGCAAATAGGGACACTTCTGAGTCTATCTTCGCATGTCATTCCAATACCCATGGTCCTGGATACCTTGAAACCCCGAATCACAGGCGCTCATTGTGATACCACTCTCGTACCAGACTCGTTTTGCCTCCGTCAGGTATTCTCTGATCATCAGTGCTTTCCTGTTATACCTGATCTCAGTTTGCACTAACTCTTGTGAGGATTTTCGGGTCTGAGTCCAAGAAAATGCTATCACCCTTCTCTGTTTATCGTTACCTACATGCTCCAGAAGGTTTGTAAATCCTTATGAAGGTGATTGTCATTTATATCTTGTTCCTTTCAGTGTTACTAAAAATGGGAAACATTTGTCGTCTCCATACTTCTTAGTTCCAGTCAAGATATGTTGAAGATTGTGTCAAAGACCATGATCAGCTGAGATTGTGTGTGTGTGTGTGTTGTGTGTGTGTGTGTGTTTGTAGTGTGTGTTGTGACGTTGTGGTGTGTGTGTTTATATGTTGTTGTGTGTGTGTTTGTTGTGTGTTGAGTTGTGTTGTCGTGTGGTGGGTGTGTGTGTGTGTGTGTGTGTTGTGTGTGTGTGTGTGTGCGCGTGTCTGTTATGCGCATGCGTCCTGCCAGGTTACTGAAGGTAGCCATTAGGTCGTCCCACCAGCGACTCGTCAACATTCAACAGCACTGAATCAAGCACACATGCAGATTCGCACATTGCACTTCCAACAGCACACATGCAACATTCCAACAGCACTACAAATTCAACAGCACACATGCAAATTCAACAGCACATGCAACATTAACGCCATATGCAACATTCCAACAGCACACATGCAACATTCCAACAGCACACATGCAACATTCCAACAGCACATATGCAACATTCCAACAGCACATATGCAACATTCCAACAGCACACCCGATTACCATCTGTTCGGGACCTAAATATAATCGCTTAGTTCACGAGATTAATTTATATAACTTATTTTTCATTGTTGTTTGGATTAGTTAAGAGTTATGTTTGACTGTATGTTATATATAATTATCATTTTACATACTTTTAATAAAACTGATTATTTTTGTTTGTTATTATTGATTTTTATTAATTTCTTTTCATAAGGATGAATTGTCCTTTCATATAGTGTGAAGCTCTGAAAGTGTCGTAATACCTTCACACTCATCTGTCTTTAACTTCCGGTAGTGCTGCCTAGTGCCTGTTTCTCATATTTTGACAGCGTTTCCCTGTTTGCAGTATAATTCCTCTTGAGTATTTTGTATGTTATCATGTCTCTCTGGTTCTTCTGTTGTGCAGTGTCTTTATTTTCAGTTCGGGTTTACTTCTCCAAGTAGCTCGTTCCCCCTAGCTCTGGAACCAACCTTGTTGCATTACCTCTGAACTTTTTCATTATGTTTTTAACATTCTTTTTTATGTGTGAGTTCCTTGCCGTTGTATAAACGACCCTGAAAACTACACTTAGATTTCCCAGACGAGTATTGGCTACTACGGTTATTTGCCTGACCTGAGGCTCTGGCGATATACAAACTAGGTGCTTTGCTGACCTCCAGGTCTGTCTCTTTGAGTGAGGTTTGCAGCTTCTATTTCCAGAGTTTATGCTCCGTGTCCAGTCTTCTTGCGCCTTAGCTAATATTCACAACATTATATTTGCTGGGAAAATGAACTCAAACAACTACATATCAAACCAATCATGTAGCCTGTCCAGATCCTTTAGCAACCTTTCCCTGGCCTTATCTATTTTTTTTATTCTCATTAGTTTAACATCATCAGTAAACAGATGTATATCTGGCTTAATTAATATGGAATGTAAGTTAAGACATCTGGGTATCTTTATTGTAGACGTTTCGCCATCCTGTGGCTTTATCAATACAAATTCTAGGAAATAACTTGAAGACAGTAGAACTATATACAAAGTATTACCTCATCCTTTGTATATAGTTCTACTGTCTTGAAGTTATGTCCTACAATCTGTATTGATAAAGCCACTGAATGGCGGAACGTCTACTATAAAGATATCCAGATGTCGCACATTTGTCTTAACTTACATCTTGTCGGTATTGTATACCTTTCTTGCACAATATAGTATGTGTGTATGTGTGTGTGCACTCACCAATTTATGGTTGCAGAGGTCGAGGTGTAGCTCCTGGCCCCGCGGGTTGTTACCACTTCAACTCTCCCTGCTCAAAGATATTTATCGTACCTCTTATTAAAGATATTTATATATCCTGTATCCATTGCATCACACTGCACTTCCTGACATTTCTATGACTTAAGAAATACTTCCTGAAATCCCAGTGTCCCATCTGAGTCTCCGACATTCAGTTGTCACTCCATGTTGTTGTGTCCCATGTATCAGAAATCGTCCCTATGAGGATAGACTGAGGGCCCTGAATCTGCACTCTCTAGAAAGGCGTATAATTAGGGGGGATATGATTGAGGTGTATAAATGGAAAACAGGAATAAATAAAGGGAATGTAAATAACGTGTTAAAAATATCTAGCCTAGACAGGATTCGCAGCAACTGGTTTTAAGTTGGAAAAATTAAGATTCAGGAAGGATATAGGAAAGCACTGGTTTGGTAATAGAGTTTGGATGAGTGGAACAAACTCTCGAGTACCGTCATAGAAGCTAAGACGTTGTGAAGTTCTAAAAACACGTTTGATAAATACATGGTTGGGTGTGGGTGGGTGTGAAATGGACCTGACTAGCTTGTGCTAATAGTTCCAATGCCGTGCTTCTTCCTTGAGTGGATGTGACCTGACATAACTAGGTGGGTCACTTGACTGCCTCGCATGAGCCAGTAGGCCTGCTGCAGTGTTCCTTCTTTCTTATGTTTTTTATGTTCTTATTTTTATAATATGTCCTCCCCATCCCTCCTGTCCTTTAATATCGTCAGGTTGATTACCCTTAATCTCTCCTCGTAGGATATACCCCTTAGCTCCAGGAATATTCTTGTTGCTAACCTTTGCACTTTCTCAAATTTCTTAAGGTACCTGACCAGGTGGGGGTTTCCATACTGGCACTGCATACTCTGGTGTCGAAATTATATTCTTAGGTTTGCCAGGCGCCCATATGCTGCAGCAGTTATTTGGATAATGTGCCCCCAGGAGATGTGCTCGGGATGATACTCACCTCAAGATCCTTTTCCTTGAGTGAGGTGTCTTTTGTCTTTCTCCAATCTTCATGACTTTGCACTTGGTGGGGTTAACCTCCAAGAGCCAATTGTTAGACCATACTTTCAGTCTGTCCAGATCCTTTGCATTTATACCTGATCCTCATCCACTTGAATTCTCTGCAATAGCTTCACATCGTCTGCAAACAGATACACCTCTGAAACTATCTCTTCCGTCATGTCATTCACATATACCAGAAACAACACTGACCCTTGGACCAACCATTGTGTCAGTATTTTATACCATTTATTTCCATTACATGCATCCACTCTGACACCTCGTCATGTATCATCACTCATTGTTTCCTTCCTGTTAGGTATTCCCTGATCCATTGCAGTGCCTTTACTGTTATTCCTGCCTGAGTACTCCAGCGTTTGCACTAATCCTATGTGGAATGCGTCGAAAGCCTCTTACAGTCCAAGAAAATGCAGTCTACTTACCACTCTCTCTTTCTCTCTATCATTTATTGCTTCTGTTACCTTGTCATAAGTCTCCAGTAGGTTTGTGACACAGGATTTTCCCTTCCTGAAACCGTGCTGGTTATCGTGTATTAGCTAATATATTTCTTGGAGTTCTACCGCTCTTCTCCTGATAATCTTCTCCATGATTTTGCCTACCATACATGTCAGTGACACTGGTACGTAGTTTAATGCTGCCTATCTGTCTCCTTTCTTGGAAATTGAGACCACATTTATTGTCTTCCACGGCTCAGGTAGTTGCCCTGTTACGATAGATATGATGCAGTTTGTTGTCAGTGGCACACACAGTGACTCTGTTCCCTCTTTCAAGACAGATGGAGAGATACCTCAATGGCGATGTGACCGCCTTCGGTTAAGTGTAGTGCGTCCAACACTTCTTGGTGTACCCAGCTATCCTGGTTTGCTGGAGTCCTTTCTGTCGGCCCAAAAGGAAAAACCTCCTAAATCTTGTGTTGAGCTCCTCACATACTTCTTGGACGTTTCTTGTAATCTTCCCTCCTTTCTTCCTCAGCCTGATTATCTGGTTCTTAACTGTTTTCCTCCTGATGTGGCTGTGCAATAGCTTCGAGTCAGATCTGGCTTTTGATGCTATGTCATTCTCGTACTGCCGGGCCTCTCTCCTTATCCATGCATATTCGTTTCTGGTTCTTCGGCTTGTCTCCTCATTTTTCTGGGTTCTTTGTCTTCTATACCTAGCTTTGGCCTCTCTACACCTTCGAGTGAACCAAATTCTCATTCTCGTCTTTCCATTGTTTTTGTTGCTCATGGATTCTAACTTCTCATCTACCTCCCTGCACTTTTTGGTCCGTTATCCATCATTTTATTTACTCTCTTTTCCTCCAGTTCTTTTCACCACTGCACCTTGTGCAGGAATTGCCTCATACCTGTGTAGTTCTCCTTTTGTTTGGCTTTTCCCGTCCTCGTGCTGCTATACTTTCCACTGTTAGCTCTACAATGTTTTCGAAACTCAGAACCTCGTGATCATTAGCCCCGAGGGGCCTTTCGTATGTGATAGCCCTAATGTCTGAAATACTGAGGAGAATATGACTTCCAACGTTGCTGATTGGATCCCTTTCTCTTTCTCTCTCTGTTAGTGTCCCTAACATGATGGTGCATGAGGTTTTCCAGTACCGGCTCCATCATCTTAGCTATTCACACTTCTGGGTGATTGAAATCACCCACAACTAGTTACTTTGCTCTACCCTTCTGGGCCCTTCTGGCCACCTCAGCTAGTGTGTCAGCCATTGCTTTGTTGCTCTCATTGTACTCTTGTCTTGGCCTCCTGCTATTCTGTGGTGGGTTGTACATCACTGCACTCACCATCTTGGGACCCCCAGTCTGAAATGTTCTTACTATGTAGTAACTTGCTTTCCTTCTGTCCACTCCCTCCAACTCCTCGAAACTAAACTGGTTGTAACGAATAATCCAACTTCTCCTCTTTCCTCTGTTCCCTCTATCTTTCCTCAGATGGAAAGCTCGCACCTGTTATCATTCCTATGAGCTTTTGTTTCCGTGAGCACTATGATGTCTAAGAATACTTCTATGATTCTTTCATGCTACTCCTCACACTTATTTGTTATTCTGTATGCATTAATGAACCATACCTTCAGCTTCTTTTCCAATATTGTGTTCTGGGTGGGGTTGTTGGGGCTGGGGGAGTACGAGACCCCTGGCAGGATACTACAACAGACTGCTGTGAAGTTGGAGTTTGTTATGGAGGCGGGGGAAGGGGGGTTGTGGAGTCTGAGTACGGAGCGTGGGATGTTTTGGTTACTTTGGTTGTCGGGGTTGTGGCTGTTTTGTTGGTGCTCCTGAGAGAGATTGTGTTTGCTGGTCCCCTTGAGTCTCGGCTCCCCTGCCAGTCTCTACTCTTGTCTCCCTTTCTGTCGCAATCGAGGTACACCCTCATTTAATTTGATGAGCTCTGAGTCGTGGTTTCTGCTGCAGGATTCTGTTTCACACTACGGCTAGGAGGGTTTGGGAGTGAGTGTGAGATGGTTGGTGCTGGTGAGAAGGAAATAGTTACCAACAGTGAGAGTAGCAGCCGCTTTAAGTGGCAAGTGGTTCACAATTCAGGAAGATGGAAGATAAGGAAGATTAATAAAGAAGATGTGAAGGTAGGAAATCGATTCTCTGTTCTCTAGGACGAGTGTACTTCAGTGGTTAATGAGGTTAAAGGTACCAC